>CM070547.1:22468492-22773746 GCA_036346405.1 Phyllostachys edulis
ATTAGGAGTTAGGCCTGTTCTTTCAATGCTTAAGTAAAATTATGAACTTGGATAAATGTGAGAATCGCTGAGCACTATTTCTAGCTATAGCATGCTAATAACTTGGGTTTAAATTGGTGCCCCAAATGCATTGATGTCAATGGAGCGCTATTGTAACTGAGGAGAAAGCAAGACAACTATCTCCTACTACTCACTTCACGGTAGCTCACCCAATTTTTGCATTTGCTACCCTATGATAGCACTAGACTAAAGGCAACAACATGCAGGAGAAGATAAAAAACAAAGACATTGATCATATTATCTCTCGAAAAAAATTTCCATCATTTAAAGGCAAACCAGTTTGGTTCTTTTCAAAAAAAAAGACAAATGAATTTGCAGATAAATACCTCTAAAATGTATCAAAGCAATAATATTCAACTAGGCAAGTGACAACATTTAGGCATAGTGGTGGGGGTTTGTGGTGCAAAGAATCGATTGGGCAAAGGCGGGTTGGGCAAAAGCGGTAGCTAGTGTGACAGAGCAACAATTTAATGGGCATGTGTGGTGATAGGCCAAGCACGATGGCGGTTGGGTCGTCTTTGCGGCGGTGAGGTTCAGTTCGGTGGAATGAATGAAAATATGAAATAGTGGCAACTAGTAGGTGACTAGGTGCTCCAGCTGGGTAAGGTACAGAGCAGGTTGTAGAAGCAACAGTATATCAGAGCAGAGATATCAAACAGTGGCAAAGTGTGTCAAAGTTTAGGAGGGACACATTTGCAGGGATCAACTTCCCCAGTATATGATCAAATGTATACCCGCGGCAACATAAAATTGTTGCTAAAGGTTATTATTTAACCACAAAGCTGAACAAAGAAAAACAGGTAAAGGTTAACAAATCTATTTACGTTCCAAGTTCCACTATCCAAATGCAATTATGGAACCAGTGTAACTCAAATAACTTTTGTAAGTTAAAGGAGTTAGACACACTATAAGCAACTAAGAAAAACGTAAAAATAGTCATTAACAAATCACAACATGTGCCGCTGTATATGCAATCAATATGACAATTTGTCTTGATCGTGACAACTTATGTTCATTTTCATAAACTCAATGGAGTCAATAGCAATCTGTCAACCATGCCACGACTATCAAAATTCGTGAATATGCATAGATATAGCCATCTAACCGAAAGAGTTCGCAATTCCCTGTCCCAAGCTATTACTAATGTTCAATAGGCATTTATACAAACACCTTCTACTCATTTGAAGCACTGTCGTTGCAATCAAATATAAGCAAAGCACGCACTATATCAAACAAGCACAAACGACAACCGGTAATACACGAACCGCATCAATCTCATCGTAGTCACGAACCTTTCTTAGCCGTGAGTGGATGTACTGGTAGGCCGCCGCGAGTGGGCAGGCAGGCTTATGGGCGATGCCTGGCCGGCCGAATGATGGGCATGAATGAGACTTGGAAGCGGATGGCGAGGTGGAGGCGGTGGGGCAGGGCCAGCTGGCAGCGTGGCGTGCGTCGTCGTCGTGGCGTGTGTGTGTGGAGTGAGGAGTGTGTGGGCGGCCCACCATTTAGTTAAGGTTTCCTTTGCGAGTCTTGGTAGTGGCTTTCGGCAAAACTTTTTTTAAAAAATTTCTTTCTTGAGTGCCACTTCTGGCACTTTCGACAAAATTCTCTTCTTAGAGTGCGGTAGCGCTCGGCAAATTTTTTTTTTTGTTTTTTGCCCCATTATTTGTTTGCAGCCTTAATATATTATTTAAAACTCCATGTTCAAATTTGGGACAATTTTGACTTTTTGTTCTATATTTAGTTAGTTTTTTTGTTTAGTTGAATTTTATGGAATATTTCAAATTTGAGCTGCGGTGCATGGAATAATCGAATTGGTCATTCAAAAAATGATATTCATGATATTTGGTGTATGTTGAGGCGTATCCGAGGAACTCACATGAAATTTCGAGCATCTTGTTGGCGTAACATGACGAGGTACTGCGGAAAAAGTGTATTTAAATTATATAAAATCGAGCGAAGTCGAAAATGATGAAACTTGTCGAGGGTGTCGTGTTATACATATAGAGTCTATGGTAAAAAATTGAGAAGGTTTGAGCAAGTTGCGGCGTCGGATGCCTAAAACCCGGACATCTCGCATGTGATCGCATGTGAAGATGTGCAGGTTTTAAACATCGGCATCATTTGAAATGTCAAATGAAGGCCTCACAAAAAATGGGTCAAAAACCAAAAAAAAAATTGCCGAGTGCCGCTCTAGGACTCGGCAAAGGTCCTTCACGAGTGCCAGAAGTGGCACTCGGCAAAGAAATTTTTAAAAAAAAAAAGCCTTTGCCGAGTGCTTGGCCCGCCCAAAGACTCGCAAAGGGGAAACCCTAACTAAATTTGACTGGCGGGCTCGTGTCAAGGGCCATTTTTTTGCCGAGTGCACTCTTTGTCGAGTGTTGCACTCGACAAGAGGGCTTTGCCGAGTGCGCCCTTTGCCGAGTGCCGGGCACTCTGAGGCACTCGGCAAAGCCACTCTTTGCCGAGTGCTAGACTTTGCCGAGTGCCACCCGCCGGCGCTCGACAAGAGTGGCCACGAGTCTTGATTTTGGCACTCGGCAAAATTCAAGCGACACTCGGCAAATCTGCGTTCTCCCGTAGTGTCCCTACTGAAAACACACTTGTGTATATATGTAAAGGTGGACATCAAAATTTGAACCTGATAGATGGAATCGCTCATCCATACCTCCGCCACTTCACCAAAAGGTAGTTCCAAACTTACAATATTTAGTTCCTCCCAAAAAAAGCTTTATATAATCTATTAGATTATTCATTTACATAGAACTCGATGGTGGTAAAAATCATTACATGTGGATCTAGAATCCACTTAGCCCCAGTGTAGACCACCCCTGCATACCAGTGCTCATTAGGCTTTCTCAATACTTTTTTCGTTCTAAAATACTTCACTTGAAGAAAGCACAGGCATGTACGATGTACAAAGGTAATCATTTCCCGGGAAAAACATGACTAAAATACCTCCGATAAAATCATAAGCACAAATTGTGAGGTGGTTAAGTAGGAGAGATGAGTAGTGTGTGTTAGTACAATATATATTTGAAATATCTAGCCGCCTACGTACGCATCTGAGAACCGATGGAGGGAGTATTTTGCACGTACTGATTAAGAGTTGACCTTAACTTAAGACAGAGACTAGAGTTAATTATGCATATCTGTCGTCTGGACAGTATTGCATGCAGAGCAAGATCGAAATGGTTGTGGGCTTGTGGCCGATCCGATGAACTAGCTAGCTAGCTTGGAAGTATGTACTATGACTTAGATATATATATATAACTCATAGCAGCCTGTACGTGCATGCAGTTTTTGTTGTGTGAAGCTAAAGCATGAAATAAGATAATAGTTGCACGAACGTACGACGTATGCATGGCATTCATTGAGTAGATTAAGTAACCAGTACTCCTTCCGGTTCACAAAGATAAATCCTAAGACAAGTCATTTTAGAATACACGTAGTCAAATTTTGGAAAGTTTGGACATTGATATCTTTTTAAATATTTAGTTTAGCTACATGAAAAATCATATGTGTGGACTCGTCTCGAAAAGTACTTTCATAATATTATAATTTTATTAGGTTTTATAAATATATTATGATATTAATATTAATTAGTGGGCAAAGGTACATTTTGGGAACCGTGTTAATGTTCAAAACGACTTGTTTTTGTGATCGGGAGGGAGTAACCGCAAAGTGTTATAATGTATGTAATTTGGAGTTCAGATGCTTTCATATGGTTCTCTCTAGAAACTAGGATTCTTATGGTATAATTAACGGAAAAGCTAGAAAACACTATAGTGTTTCTTGGTTTTTCAATGGGATAAATATCTACCATATGTATCATTGCTACAGTGAAACTGCTATACCGTTAGAATGCATTCCAAGTTGACTAGCAGCTTCCATAAATTAAATAAAATTAAACCGGATCCAAAATAATTTTATTCTACACTGGAGAAATAACCAGAAAACTATATACCAACTAATTTGACAACAATATGATATTGGGAGCTCAGACAAGTCAGCACCATACTCACACCACAGAAATCGATGGAAAAAAAATTAAAACATCCCAACCATGGATAGGTTCTGAGAACCTAATGCACCAGATGAAGGAAGTTATTAAATAACTTACACATTTTTTTGCATTGTTGTCTCATGCATTGCCTTGCCTGTAGATATAACTCATGTCATGATCTCAATTCTTTAGATGCATGTTGCATGCTTCTCGGTGCATCTTATTATTGTTTGATTTTATTACAAGAAATTGACCCATTATTTTTTGGGTATTTTTTTCCTGCAACCAAAATGGCGCTTAATTATTTTTTCTTGCGAATACATATATAATTATATCTGTAATTATATATGCCATGCATGAAAGTTGAGCATTTCGTGGGCCTTACCAAGACTACAAAATATATTCGTACAGTCTTTCTTTTCTCTTTTTCATGGTACATAGTACTTGTTGCTTTTTTGTTTTGCTCACCAAGCAATGCTGGCCACAGCTTTTGATTTGCAACTTGGCCTTTTTGTGATACACACATGATTCGTTAGGTCATAATTTGCTTGCAAAAGACATAGAGAAAAATAATATTTCAATCCATTTAAAAAATATGATTAATTCACACAACTTGGTAGATAACAAAAACAATTATTAACATGCATGGTATCCTCGCAACAAATGTTCTACTTCAAGAGGGACTTTGCAAAACTTAGTAAAGTATAGTAGATGCATGTAGTAGTGCTCTTTCATTTTATTCTCAGTCTTAATTCTGTCCACAAATGAGGCTAGTCAACACATTGGAAGATGATCGTCACCATTTTCTCGTGAGAACACAATATAAATAACATGCATTATCTCACTGCTTACGAAAGCGATGAAAATTATGTGATGGAAACTCCCAACAACTTAGTTTCTGAAAATTAAACCTTGCATGCATCCTCGTCACTAAATTAATAATTCATTGGAATCCTCCATATTAATTGTTGAACACTATTGCAAATGCACAATTAAGCTCCATTCATGGAAAAGAAACAAAAAAAATTATAGAATCAATTTTGTGAGCCTTAGCTGATTAAGAAGACCTTCATACATATATACCGCCGAACTTTATGCTTAATCGGTCCCTTGATCTACACTATATATACCAGACTTACATCCTGTAATTGGATACCTTTGTACTCGTATCACTCAATCGATCCACTTGTAGCTAGAAAAGAAGGTAAAGAAACCATCTGATCGAAGCACATGAACTTTGTGTGTAGGAAATCGATCGATCACCGGGCAAAAACCCTGAAATTCTTTTTAGCAATTAACTCCAAGTAGCACTATTTTGCTCTTTCTTGTGATCTTGTCAACTAAAATTTGTTGCGTCTAAAAAAGCCAAACAAAAAGTGATATCATAAAAGTATGAGTACCTACTACCTAGTCTTGGAGATTGACAAACAAAAGAGTGATAACATGATGACTTTGCAAGATAACGATGGAATAGGATACATACAAAAACTTTAGAAAAAAACAGCTACTTGCACTCCCTTTCGATGTCATCACCCATCAGAATTGCAATAACAAAAACTAAACTAAATAAACATTTTCTCCTTTTTTGTAGAAAAAAGGAAAAAGAAAAACAAGAAGCATCACAATGCATGCATGTGTATATCACACCACGAGGGAGAAACCATGAAAGATCACTGATCAGCTTGGTCAGAGGAGGGCGGCGGCGAGGAGGGAGAGGAGGAGGTGGCCACGGCGGCGAGCTTCTGGAGGTTGAGCTTGACGAAGGTGTCGGTGAACATGCGCGTGTCCTCCTCGGTGTTTCCCTCGGGGACGTCGACGATGTAGGACTCGAGGACGACGCAGTAGGGGCCCGGCTGGAACTCGGTGACGGAGGTGACAGAGCGGTAGTTGCGGAGGCGGTGCTCGCCGCCGACGACGCGGAAGCTGAGGATGTGGCGGTCGTCGTCGAGGATCTCGAGGCGCTCTGTGCTGGTGGAGGCCGGGAGGCCGGAGATGACGGTGACCTCGCGGACGCTGCCGACAGTGGCGCCATCGCCGGCGGCGAGGGCGCAGGACTTGATGAAGTGCTTGTAGCGCTGCGGGTTGGCGAAGCTGCGCACGATGGGCCACACGGCAGCGAGCGGCGCGTCCACGCGCTGCGTCACCAGCGACGTGCACGTCCCCGGCGCGCGCCCCGGGAACGTGTGGTGCTCGCGCGCCACGCCCTCCAGCTCCTCCCGCTGCTCCGACTCCGTCAGGCCCTGCCGCAGCGCGCTCTCCATGTGAGGCTCCATGCCTAAACTTCCTTAGGCTCTCTCTCTCTCTCTCTCGCGTTAGTATTCTATGTCTAGTAGCTATATGGGAAGTGTGGAAGTAAGAGGATGATTGTTTAGTTTGGGTTTAATGAATATGGAGGTGTCTCACCTTTTATGGTTGGGTTCTTGAGTCGTTGGTGGTTTGTTTGGGTTTGGTTCAGCTGGATTGAATTTAATTATTTGGCTATGTATTTGTGGCAGTGATGGTGCCAAGAGTGTAGAGTTGATGCTCTAATTCTTTTTAAGGGCGGAATCAGAAAACTAAGACATATCAGGAGGATAAATAAATATATCATCGATGAAGGTCTAATTCCTAGCTTTAATTTATGCAAGTTTCGTTATTCCTTAGTGTTCGAAATGTCTCGATGCACATATCATGAGCATCGATGATGGACAAGAGATGTTAAAATCTAACTTTAAAGGCAATGGATAAAACTTGTATCGATCACTCACATGTCGGTCTTAGTGCAGGCAGTCAATAACCCGGCGGCCTATGAGGCTGGAAATAAGGGGCGCGAAGGGTTTGATGGAGATGCAATGCACGGGCGTGGGGAGGAAGTGGAAAGCCAACACATTTCACGGAATCCTACGAATCATTGTGCATGCATGTGAGTCATGTGACAGGCAGAAGAGAGAGACCTTTCACTGGATTAATCTTCTAGTAGTATATATATGATGCATGTAAGGTCGTTGACCGTGATTGTTTATCATTACCACTACTGTACTTGTAGTTCTATTTGGATGCCAAACAGTACCAAATGAGCCGATATGGATCGAGTATGTATGGGGTGATTTAGCGTCTAAAACTATTACTCACTTGTTTTTTTTTTCGTACGTACGATGTATGTTTCCATTAATTAGTGTGTGTACGAACCTTTTGGGAACAGATACTTAACTGCGATGTGCTGCGAAAACACACACACACACACAGATGCACGCGGTGAAAAAGGAAGCTGTGAGGGCATGCATGTGAGCCTAACAGCGACCAGATAGGCGAAAGCAGCTCGGCTGACCGCTGACCAACCACTCATATTCTTCCCGCTGCAGTACGCTACAACAACATGAAACCTTTAGTAACGTATATATATACATGGTAGAAATCCAAAAAAATATTGTTAGTGTCTATACCAACGTATGTAAATAAAAGCGCGTTGTAAGGTTGCAACGCATATTTTGATATAGTGGATATATATATATATATATATATATATATATATATATATATATATATATATATATATATATATATATATATATATATAATATATAGGATTGTTTACAACATATCTAATCATTGCAAAATGTGTCCTTTTCTTGTCCAGGTTGAGCTTATCAATTAAGGCCCACAGGATTAAACAAAACACACATATCAAAGTGTATAACAAAAATATTTCATTGACATCAACAAAAAATTGTTTCATTACAAAGAATTTCCAACTGGCTTCACAAGTCTAGATTCGAAGCATGAACAGTTGGTACCATCATGATCTAATAACATAATACGCCCTAAAACATAAATGTAAGTACATATCTATACTTTTAGTGGAAAGTCTTTGTTCTCTATGCCCCCGTGGTTCTATAAAAAAAAATTTCATTCCCCTGCATTCTCCATTCTACACACAAGTTTACCGAACAGTCCAAACCATCAACTATATCTTCTCAATCTGAAAAAAGAAATAAAGTAAAGAACATTTTTATCAAAGGTAAAAGAAATTCACATCAAAAATTTATAATGAGTAGAGATGATATGGAGAAAATACCTCCATGTTCCTTGGTGACCCCAAGGAAGAATCCTCACAGATGCCCCACACCGATTTAGGGAACTTATGATAAATGTCAAGGAAGGACATCCCAAAGAGGACATCGCAAAGAGGCTACTTAACATAGCAATTAGCTTTTTGTGCTTCTTGTTGTACATAAAGCAGACCTTGGATGCAACAAGCTGATTCTGATGTGAGCAATTTAGGAAATAGGACAATTATATTGTAGTGATATCTACAAAGAGGATAATTCGATAATGTATTTGATCACCATCACCTACCAAAAGTTTCCAACTTTAATTCCAAATAGTCAATTATTAAGTGCAGCCAATCTGTTGGTTGGCACCGTGAAAACAGTCACCTAGTAATAATAAAAAGAATAAGGAAAGTAGCCATTGCAAGAAAATGTATGCGAAGGGTCATAACCATGAAACAGGAATGGGAAATTATTTATATATAGGAAAAAATACATGACCAAATCTATCAAATAGCATGAAAATCATCATACATAAATCTTCTTAGCTGCAGAAACAGAGGATAGTAAGAAAAGTTTTTGCAGTTATTGTCCCTTAAGGCCCAACAACAGGTTAATCACTCTCCAGTAGTAGCCCATAAATAAGAAGCAGAGCACAAGCACTATGCCCTGAACTATTTCTAGCAAAAAGGAAAAAGACCAGCACATGCAGGCATGCAACACATCAGTATTCAGTAGCAAGTAGCAACACCAAGACTAGCACATTAGCAGCAAGTTATGAAACACAAACACAATGTTATGAAATAGTAGCCAAGATATACCTGAAGTCCTAACATTTTTCCTATTACTCCTAATGCTTCTTGGGTGTCCTTGTTCTCTTTGTAAAGGTGAAACCTGATCGATGTCCCAGAACAGTAGCTCCAGTTACAACACAAGTTAGCAGGAAAGTTAGATGCATCACAAAACATTACATTCCTTACTATACATCTATAAAAGAGCGCTCGGCAGCTACATTAGTCGTGTTACCAAATTTAAACAAGTAAAGCCAATCAAGTAAGTCATACATGTGGAGTGAAAAGTACAAACAATAGTTAAAAATCTCAGGACAATAAGCGAACAAGTTAAATAGAATGTCATCACCTCAGGAACTTCCCAATATAACCTAGCCAATTAGTTGACCCTCTACTATCAAATGGCCTATCATCTCTCCAATCAGAACCACCCCTCCCTCTCCCTGCTCCCAATCCCAACCGCACCCTAATGCATTTCTGAACCCCATCGCTATGTTCCACTATGTCCATGACAAAGAACTTGAAATTCTTCTTAAAGACATTATGCACCTCCTACAACCAAATAAACACCCAAATCACACCGTTTCCGCACAACTCAACCACACAAACAATCAACAACCGGGAACCAAACCCACCGATCGATGAGCCTTGTCGGCGTCAGCCGAGAGAATAACCAGCGAGACAACACTCCCTCCCCTGGCCGAAACTCTCTCGAGAAGCCCCCTCAACGCATCGCAGTCCGCATCACCACAGAGCGCATGGAGCGACTCGAGAGCCTACAAGTGGTCTGTGTCCGCCGATGGCACCGCCTTCTCCTCCTCCTTCACATCCACGCACTGCAATCCACAATTGGTAGTGAAATTGGGATCGGACGTGTGAATCGTGAACCAAACGTCGCCATGGTGAGGTTAGAAAATGCACGTACCTCCTCGGGGAGATCAAAGGAGGTGAGTGTTGGGATACGGGTAGGCTACGATAGCTAACAATTCAAAAATTCTACTACGTAAACCAGGAAGGCATGCAAGTAGAAGATCACAGATCGTTACCACTAGACGTGCAGAGCAGTGGAAGAAGAGTTGGAACAGCCTGGTCCAACGTAGAGCGCGTCGATGCAGTGGTCGTAGTCGATTGTCCAGCATCGTGCACATCGATGCAGTGGTCGTAGTCGATCGTCCAGCATCGAGCACGTTGATGCAGTGGTCGTAGTCGATCGGCCAGTGTCCTCACGAGTCGATCGTCTCCTCCAGCAATCTCTGCAGTTCCTTACGAAGATCGCGGATTATCCTGAAGCGCAACAACAACCGTAGTAGCGCCTCTACGGTATCCACACGTCCAGGGAAGGAACAACTGTACGCTAGTGTGCTAGCACCAAGTCGCACAGCAGAGCTCTCAAGAAGATGGCGGCTAGGGTTTCGGTGGAGCAACTCACGTGTCCTCGCCACAGCCTCAAGCATCTCCTTATATAGTGCTCGTGACGGATCCTATCCGAACACGTTTGACGAATCGTATCCATACTGGTTTGTTCCAACCTGTTAAGTGTGTGACCCATTAGGTTTATGCGTATTCGGTTGTGACTCGGAAACACCTTTCCGACCATGAGTCGTTAGCGGTACTTAGCAGGACATAACGATTCCCGAATACACACAAATTATATCGAACGAACCTTATTGCAATATGATCTACGATCAGGTCCTCATCACTTACGATCAGGTCCTATCTCTATACGACCAGTTCGTATTTAGTCACGACCAGTTTGTAACTCCTTACGACCAGGTTACGACCACTCTGTGATTATATTCACCGATCTCGACCACTTGTATATCTATACGACGATCAGAATCGATCGAACTAAGTGACCTACTCGTGTATTCCCCTTAGCCTCACGATATCTGGTTGAACTTCAGGTGAGATGTTGTGTCATCCATAGACTGTTCAATACTTTCTCGATCGAGTGTCGGATAACTTCACGTGGTCGAACACTTCGACCACTAGTGACATGGCCATGCACTTACTTTATCCGACCATAATGAGGGGCCCAGAGACATCTCTCCTGTTATGTTAGGAGGGGCAAATCCCATATCCGACCAGTCACATTCCTCTGCATGTTTCATAGCATACCCGAAAGCTACCTTTATAACTACCCAGTTACGAACAGCGTTTGGCAACCCTTAAGAGTGCTATTACACATGTAGGAAACCATGCTGATCTCAGGTCTAAAGATTATACATCATCATTGCTTGAGACCAACTAATGACACATAGAATCATAACAATCGCAATAGTGTCTCAAGGTGGGTCTTATCCAACCCCATGTTATCTAACATGTGTTCACATTATTGATTCGATATCCCTATATCCATGGCCACTACTACAGGACTGACATATAGCAACACAGGTATGTGTTGCTGTATGTACGAAAAAGTGTTGCTGCTGATTCTAGCAACACAAATGTTAAGTGTTGTTATAGGTGGTGTTGCTAGGATGAGCTATGCAACACAAATTAAATGTTGTTATACATAAGAATAGGTGTTGCTGACATATGAGGCCTGCAACGCATTTCTCTATTTATAACAACACATGTGGCACATATTTCAACAACACTGCAAACACTTGTCAACAACACATGTTTGTTATCTTCAACACATTTTTATGGTCAGTTGCATATTTGTAGCAAATTCAACAACATAATGAAATAATAATTTTTTTTTGCAATTTATGAAAGTACACAAACTATTATCTCAATACTTTTTATTCAATGTTTGAGAATATAAAAATTATACAACTCAATATAAGAACACCGAAAAGATAGATTGCATTGCACATAGAAATAAATAAAGGTATTGTCATTCACATCATTCCATACATCAACTGGAGTTTGTTGAAAATGCTAAACATGATAACAAGTCTAAATTGAGTCCTAAAAAGCCAAACATAAGTATCGCTAGCTAATCTTCATGAAGTCTCTTCTTCGTCTTGATGAGTTGGTGAGGAATAGATCCAAATAGAAAATTCAACCATTAACCTTTTCAACCTGCATGGACAACAATAAATTGTGAGTTGTTTAAGTATGTATGATATAGAGATAACTCATTGAAAGTAAAGCAAGCCAAGACAAACATACAAAAGTTGAAGGCCAAGCTGCTGTTTTTCCTTTTGCATCACCGATTGTCTTGTAGTGATGCCATGGCCTTACCAGAACCTCATTTTCTTCAATTGGAAAAGTAATACGTAGTTTCCAAAATTGATTACCAAGCTTAACACCATCAACTTCTGCATTTGGATCACAGCTTAACAAAGTTGCATATGCCACAGGCTCTTTGTTTGGATATTTGGCGGACTTCAGAACTACTATTGTACCAACCTATATTGATATGCAAGCGTAATTAAGATAAGAAAAGGAAATAGTTGTAACAGCTTAATCAGAACACTTCTATTATGCTTTCATACCGTCATTGCAGCAGGACGTGCCTTTTTTTGAACTCACACGGCGTGGGATCTTGTTTTGAGTAACCTGTTCTTGCGCCTTGTTCTTTGTGAACTGTAGTGTTGGAGGAAGACACATTAATTAGGCTATTTTGCAATAAGTACAAACTTTGCCATTACTATCACAAAGTGTTACATGCACATAAATAGACTGAGCATAATTTATCTAAATCCAAAATAGAGTAACTAGTTTCAAAAGATGCATGGAACAATGATAATTAAATCAATGGTGGAAAGAAACTCAACGCATCAAATATGTTAATATTTAATTACTTCCTACCAAGCCAAAAGAACAAAAAAAATATTAATGGTTCAACCTCTTTGTTGGTAACCTCATGGTTCAGTGTTCAATAGCCACTATACTAGATGCTCAAGTTATCAAAAGTCATCTCACATGACACGTGCCAAGGGCACATTAAGCCAGTTCTAACTATCTATGGTTATAATACCAATAATCATATTCTAAAAATATTGAATATACCTAAATAACATTAGATACTCAAAGAGCTAGATATTGAAAGAGTCACCAATGCATCCGGTACTATAAATCTACTTATCAGAACTTTTTTTAAAACAACCAAAGTGAAATCACCTACTCAAAGAGTGATGTAGTAAAGGAACATGTTTGTTACTGAGTCAGCACTGGGGTTTATTATCTTAATTTATAACTACATAACTAATGCTGAATCATGTTTGAACAAAATGTTGTAGTAGTAAAAAACGAGTTCAGTGCCCGTGCGTTGCCACAGAAAAAATCTAACTAAATGCAACCCATCGGCTAATGATCACAAGTAGTCTAAATTATGATTGACAACATTTAGACTTCGTACACAATATTTAGATTTGGTTACAAGTTGGAGCTATCAATTCCATTGCATTGCAAAAAGTACACATGATAGTTCCATGCTGCAAACCTTACATTTGAAATCAGGCAAAATAACATGAACACATGTTCATAGTACTACCGTAACAAAAAAGATATCTCAGAGCCAACGATTCCTTCAACTGTGTCACACATCAAACTTCTTCCTCCCCTTCTAGTGTCATGGTCCCAGGTTATCAGCTAAGCTCGTTATTAATTCTACAAAAGAATTTGTAATCAATAAATAATAATAAAATCTAAATAATAAAATCTAGATCACTCATATGTACAACATGTGCCCTTAAACCATCTTTTACTCTAGTTAGGCTCAATACGCACACACAAAGCTTGTGCATCACTCTGGGCAGAGACAACAAATGTGAGCATATAATTATATGAGATGTTAACCCTAAATTAGTAAAGGCAGGTATAAAAAATCAAGAAAATACTAACTTGCATGTGCTTTAGAAACAGAAACTTGTGAAAAGAAATGAACATTTCAGGACTAATATAAGAGATACTTACATAGTATAAGAATAAATTGTCAGGAGTGCATTCTTAGTGTACGGACAAGAACATCAGAAGGATTGCTTGAGTTGCCACTTCATATGTTCTATAATCAGATGACTACCACTCCTACATATTATTACAGATGTTTCCATAAAGTCATATTTTAGTTTTCGTCTCCATCTCTTGCCTCTTTCTGCCAGAACAATCACACCACCACCAATACTCTTATTTGCTATAGCTAGCTGCTTTAGAAGAGAGTCCTGGTCCACACGGTGCAAAGATAGTAAACCAATTGATCCAATCATGCTAGCCTCCCAGCAACAAACTTCATTACTCATGAACAACTTCCCTCTGTTGGATTGGAGAATAAAGTAGTAAAGTACAAAATAAAGTGCATACAATGACTAAAAATGGCCAACAATTCAAATGAAGACCAAAATTTAATTTCCGAAGCTGGATTCTCTAAAAAAGAAGTTGACATACAGAATCAAGTATTGGAATTACTAAAGTTAGCGTAAGCGTACCTTACAGAGCTACTACATAAATAAAATAATAGGGGATCATGAGGTTCTATCACAACACAGTTACTACGTTACGGTCCGCTTGACTAATTTATTTACATATTGTTCATTAGAAAAACAAAAACTACTTAGGAGTAGCAAATATAACACTTACTTGTGAATTTTTGCTTAGCAGATCATATTACACATTACTTCAACTCACCAGTATAGTAAAAAAATTGATCTGACGAGATGAAGCAGCCTAGCAGGTCATCAACATACTTGAACTCACCCAGTGGTGAATCCAGGACGAAAATGGAGGGTGGGCTCAAAGTTTCAAATGACTAAGCTAATTTGAGACAAACGTAGTCTTGTATTCTTGTGCAATCAAATTCAAACATGAATAAAAGCAAAGTAAAGGAAAAAAAATACATTTAAGGTACCTCGTTAATGGAAAACGCATCTCCAAAACATATAAATATGATTTCAGTGGGTAACAACCTGTACATCAACATTACCAATTAGTGATGCAATAGCAAATTATACTTAAATAACCAGGAATATTCAAAATAAATGAAGCATACCACTACCGGATTCAATTCTAGTCGAGGCTTCTTTGTTCTTTGGTTTGGTTGAGTTGCACTCTCATCTGTTGGGAGAGTAGTACCATCTAAATCCATGTTTATATTTTCCAAAAATGTTCATTGCCTTCTAATGAAAAAGAGAATATTATTCTGTGGACATGCATTTGAGTACATGAAAATATGTGACGTTCCAGTGTATTTATTGTACACTTTCCTTTTGATTCGTAGGCCTGAATCTGGATTAATAAAATTCATCCTTGAGACAAATGGTTGAAACTTAAAACCCCCTGAAAATTTGACCACTTTCTCAACCCACTACACCCCATCTCATTTTCAGCCTTCAACACTCACATAAGCATGACACAAACTATGTATGTATTTCATATGGCTGTAATTTTGATATATACCTAGTGGACATCTTCTCAATGCGTACTCTGATGGTTAAATTTGCAGCTGTTTTAAAAGCATAAATTTTCAAGTCGCCATCAAATGATGTGGAGACCTGCTCTGCCAAAGCCAACGCTTCCTTGTCCCACCATGTGCCAGCAAGTGATATTCCACCACCAACACCTCCATCTCTAGCCTCCAAAGTGTCAACGCACATGCACGATCATTGCTCAATGAAATCTGGTGAATATCGTATTTTGAACAGATAAATGTAAGCCTTACATAAAGGTCTTGTTCATCATCACTCTCAAAATCATCTTCAAAGTAATAGCCGTCATCATCATCTACTATGTCTGCATGTTTAGGTGAATAGAGTTACTTTAATTTATTGGATACAACATGGTAAGCCAATGGATTGAAACTGTTAACACATTAATCTACTTCAGTGAAAATGTATGCTGGTTGCTGAAAGCTTGAACATTTCGTACATAAATTTGTTCGACGTAAGTAGGAACTATTTCACAACCCAAAAAATCATCACTGCATGTCTGAACTATTTGCAATTATATAAAGTATCAAGTTCAACTAAAAAATTCTATCTGTTGAAGAATCTTGGTCTATTTCAGGGTGATCGAGAGTGCCAAACTATGCACAATGCAACTACATCAGAGCCATGGCTCCTGAAACTGAAAGGATGGGAATGTGTTTGCATATTGCAGTACTACTTATGGTGATACGGTCCCGCGTACAGATAATGTAACACACCTTTTTGTCGGACGAAATGTTTTATAATAAACCGGCAAGGCATAATTAGCTAGTAGCTCATCAATATCCAGCTTGAAAGGAGCAAGATCCATATTTACAGTCAAGGCCAAGCCTAAAGTGAAAGCAAGAAACAACTGTTCACTTCAACAATAGTGAACAAGAGTCCAACATGAACCCGAAACATGAATACCAAAGCAGTATCGTCTATCGATGGATTATGCAATGAGAAATAAAGGGGCCAATGGAGCAATGATTTCTCTGATCTGCTAGTTCTTCCTATCGCTGAATTTTCGTATTCTTAATGAGCTTTGTTTTCCAAATTTCCACCTTGCATTCTCTCTGACTACCAATACATCGCCTCCTAATTAATTCCACAAAGATTGTCCATTAAGCCTACAATAGTCGCTCTGACACTAAGCAATTACGCTAGCACTAATAAGTAATAACACAGTACTAACAAGTAAATCCGAAAAAAAATCTTCTTTTTTTCTATCTTTCTGTCGGCGTTACTTGCATTCATGTGAGAATAGTTCAGACTAATATGCATCTTCCAACTCGATGTACACATGCCAAATCGCCATGACTCAGTTTGCAAAACGATTTTAGATTTTTTTTGACCAATTATCTAAGAAACTTCACTGAACATAACAACAATTGCCACTTTTCTCACTGAATTTAACCTAACACATGTGCGTGCATGACCAACAATTGTTCGGTGAATTGAACAACAAACTACCATCACTACTACAAAACAGCCTATAGTAGACACCCTATTACAGACGGTTCCTTTGGAACCGTCTGTGTTGGGTCAGTTCGGACCTGCGGGTGGCGCGGGCGACTATCACAGACGATATTTTTAGAACCGCTGCAGTGATAGTCATCTATCACGCTGAGCGGTTCATTAATAGAACTGCTCAGGAATTATCACGACGGTTCTATTCACAAACCGCTGCGTGATAATTCAGCCAATCACGAGCGGTTCTCAATAAGAACCGCTGCAGGATATCTGACGGTTACGAATAAGAACCGCTCAGTGATAATTAGTTATCGCGAGCGGTTCTAATTAAGAACCGCTTGTGATATCTGCTATCCTCTGCCTTTTGCCGCCTCGCCGCTCTGGAGGCTGCATGTCCTGAGCGGTTCTTTAATAGAACCGTCAGCGAATGATCCTGAGCGGTTCTATTAAAAACCGTCATGATAGGTGCTATCACGCACGGTTCTTAACAAGAACCGCTCTCGATTGTTGGGCGAAACGAAAATTTAAACATAATGGGCGAGTGCAAAACTCGCTTTATATAACCTCCATCTCCTCCTCCTCTGCGGTCTCTCCTCCTCACAGCTCATACCTCCATCTCCTCCCCTGCCGTTTCTCCTCCTCACACCTTGCGCCCCGGCCTCCGCCGAGCTTGTTGCCGGCGGCCTCCTCCAACTCGTCCCGGCCTAATCGTCACCGGCCTCATCGTCACCTCATCGCCTTCGGCCTCCTCCACTTCGTCGCCCCGGCCTCCCACGACCTCACTCTCTCTACTCTCCCCCTTTTCTTTGTGATGTGGATTACTGAGTTGATGCTACTGTGATGTGGGTGATGCTACTATGATGTGTGTAGTTCATGTTGAGTTATTTGGTTTGGGCAAAAATATAGATGGTAGATCGCGCACCGTTCGATAAAATCATCATAACTTTTGCATACGAACTCCGATTGCGACGTTCTTTGGCTCGTTGGAAAGCTAACGAAAAGCTCAATCCGAAGACAAGGTCAGATTCTCTTCACGAGGTCTCGAAAAAGTGAAAACCCCAAAAAAGGTCGTTTAGGGCCTCTAAACGGCCTTCGAAGTTTTAGCTTGACCGTTTTTTTTTTGCCGCGAAGAAAGGCTATCACATTTGTTCTAAACAAGAACCGTCAGGAATTCATCACGAGCGGTTGAATAAGAACCGCTGCGTGATATTAGTTCCACAGCGGTTTTGATGAAAACCGCTCAGTGATATTCTCGATCACGAGCGGTTTTTATGAAAACCGCTGCGATAATAGCCTTCATGAGCGGTTTCAACAAAAACCGCTCGTGATAGTGCGATATCACGAGCGGTTTTGAACCGTCGTGATAACTCTGTTATCACAGCACCAACAAATATAGGCGGTTGGAAACCGCTGCGTGATGACGATTCCAACCGCTGCGTGATGAGGCTTCCTGTAGTAGTGCATAGAAATCAATATCACAGACCGTAATCATACAATAGGAAGAGGAAGAGCGTAAGAGGGTGCCTAGAGCCGATGAACTCACAGCACTAAGGGCAGATTCCGGTCTTCCAAACTGGGGCTAGTGGCGGCGGACGACGGCCGGCGACAGAAGAGACTTGCGGCGCGCCGGAAGATGTAGCTTCCCCGTCGATGGCTGCTGCCTACGAGCTCTCCCTCCGCGACATCGTTGAGTCCTCGTCGGCCGTCACCACGGCGCCTCCTCCTCCACGACCTTGCTTCTTCTTGTGCTATGGCCTCCGACCGGCCGGAGCTTGGGATGGGGTCATGGGGGTGTTGGCGCCGTCCGGATTGCGTGCAGGCTCCTCGCCTCGGCCATTGCCTCTGCCGCCGTAGACATCCCCTCCTCATCCCTGCCGCCCCTTCACGAACACATACCCGATCCGACCGCCGCCGTCACGGGCACCGGCGGAGGGGGGAGGTGGCGGCGGCGCGGGGAGGAAGTGGGTGCGGGAGACGGTGAGGATGGCGTCGCTGAGGTGGACGTGGAGGTCCCAGGTCCACTCCAGGACTGCCTCCGCCACGTCCCATCTCATTACCTCGTGTGGTTCTGGCCTTCTAGGGTTTGGGTGCTCCGGATTGGGTCGGACGACGAGGTGGGAGAGGAAAGGGAGGGAAAGTGGGAAGAGAGGAGAGGAGGGGAGCGGGGGAGAGAGACTAGATGTGGAATATGTGACGGCGGCGTGGGTGGGAGAGGTTGCTCGAGAGGGAGGGAGGTGGGTGTGGGGGCGTGGGCATGGTTGGTGGTGTTTGACGTGACTTAGGTCTCCCTCATCGGTCCAACGGTTGTTAAGTGCGCTATAGAGAGCATCTCCACCGTTGAGGGAGGACGGACCGCCACCAACTCATTTTTTTAAGTAGTAAAGATAAAGATAGAGATAGAGATGGTCTAAGAGAAACCTGCTATGTTGGACGTGGGTTGGTGCACCTCCGTGAGACACGCGGGCTCCCCTGTTACTGTAGGTTGGCCTTTGCCGGATCCCAACCGTGCTTGGCCGCGTGGAGTATTGGGGCTCGCCGCGCTGTAGCATACAGCTCGGCACCACTCCCAAGACGCCCTCTTACTGTCTTGGCTGCCCAAAAGGCTGCACAACAGTAGGCAGCGGCGATGGAGGAAAAGATCTACGGCGAGTTGCAGAGAAGATTCAGGGTAGGCCGGTGGAGAAGCAGAGAAGGATACAAGAGGATTAGATCGTGGTGGCCGCAAGAACGGCGCAGAGGAATGAGAGGATGGGGGGTGTTTCCTTCTCGTCTTACTTTGGTGCTGTTCTCATATATGTCAAGTAAATAAATATCCGCCTTCTCAAACAAGCAGCAGTTTGGTTCCCCTGGTTATGAGGGGCTAGCATTGTGCATAATTTGGGCTAGTTGCGGGTTCGAGCCCTGTTGGGGGCTCCTCTTTTTTTCATTGACGACAATAAAAAAAAGATTCTATTTTCACACTGTACACATTGCATTTCCAATATATATGTGAGCAACAGATATTATATGATGCCATGAGACTCTTCAACACACTTTTCCGTAATGAGTGAACTATATGTTGCAAAGAGCCTCAACAACATATAGTATGTGATGCAAAAACATTGCAGCTACAATACATAGCCCATGTGTTGCAGACAATGTGTTGTATAAAGTCAGTCCTGTTGTAGTGGGCCAGTGAAACATGGTCATCAATCAATACAATGGGCTAGTCGATAGAGTCACTAGTGCTCCGACCATTGACATCCGACCAGGGATTCATTTAGAATGACATTATATAAGTTAAAAGAGCATCACCAACAAGTCACATACTTGTTAATCTTCATTACCAATGATTCATTCAAGGAACATGATAACATATTATCAAATATTATGAACATAATAAAATATAATCATCTCTATGATTGCCTCTAGGGCATATTTCCAACAGTGAGGCAAACGAGGGAGCCGTCGTGGGCGACTTCGTGGACAATGAAGTCGGAGTAGCGGTGCTTGAGGACGCCACCGAAAGCCGAGGATGGAGGAGGCAAAGCAGGAGATGTGGCGCGGAGGAGGACGGTGCGGCGCAGATGGGAGGGAGGGACGGGCGTGGAGGCGAGGGACGAGTGAGGCGGGTGAGGGCAAGGGGGTCGCGGTAGCGGGCGAGGGGCAGGAAGCGACGAGCGAGGGCAGCGCGGAGGCAGGTGAGTGGCGATGGGCGATGGAGGCGGAGGATGCGGGCAAGGGGCGTAGTGCAGAGTTTCGAGGGTGGCTCGGGGGAGATGGGCAGGGGCGAGGGATGCGGGCGAGGACGAGGGCGGGTCGGCGGTGGGCGAGTGCGTTGCGGCGGTGGGCGAGGGCGGCGCGGTGGCAACGAGTGGGAAGCGGCGTGGATTTGGGGGAAGGGACGGGGCGGCAGATTTTTTGGAAGGAAGGAAGGGGATTTTTTTTTAGAGGAAAATGAAGAGGAAGGGACTAACCGACTAAGGGAGGAAGGAAGTCAGGATAAGATGGGTTTAGAGGGGAGCAACCGAGCATTTTATTTGGATGTGGGAGGTGGTGGGCTGAGCAGGCTTCATGCATGGTGAATAAGTTGGTCCTGTAATGCATGTGCTTTCCATTGCGAGTTATGTGTTGTTTTATACATGTTTTTCTTGTAGTGACTGTGCACTGTACTATTGATTTGAGTGTTCTCTGGCAATCGGACAGTGCTGAAGAGACCAAATGTCACCTATCTGTGCGTCTCTATCCAAGTGTCCAACCATCCACGGGGTTGCTTGGGTGACCTGCCAAAAACACCAGAAGAAATGGAATAGGGAGCCACTAGGGCTCGTACGTCCGATTCCACGATTCTCTCTGTACACAGCGTTGGGCTGTTGTATTTCAGATTTGGTTATAGAGCATGAACCGCATATAGTACGTACGCGAGCATGTTGAAAAGAAAATCGATCTTTTCAGGTGTTTTGTTTTAGGGTGATATTAGCACCCGGACGTCCGTTTTGAGACTAGGATCGGATGTCCGGGTTCTCGTACGTGACGAGCACAAGATTTTCTCACCTTACATGCGTGCATCACATCACCACACACCGATTCACGTATGTACGTATACATCGCAAAGGGTAAAATGCCCGACTTTAATTTATCCGACCAAGATTAACACAAGTAAAAGGGGCATAAGTACGTCGCCGCATGCAACATCCCCCGGGCACGGTTGCAACATCCCCAGACAACGGTTGCAACATCCTAAGACAATGGTTGCAACATCCCCCCCCCAACGGTTGCAACATCCCCGGATAATGGTTGCAACATCCTAGGACAATGGTTGCAACATACCCGGACAACGGTTGCAACATCTCTGAACAACGGTTACAACATCCTAGGACAATGGTTGCAACATCTCCGGACAATAGTTGCAACATCCTAGGACAATGGTTGCAACATCCCCGGGCAACTGTTGCAACATCCTAGGACAATGGTTGCAACATCCCCAAACAACGGTTGCAACATCCTAGAACAATGGTTGCAACATCTCCAGACATCGGTTGCAACATCACCGAATAATGGTTGCAACATCACAAATCAAAACAATTATGAGTTAAGAGCTTTGTTCGTCTGTGACACGATCTCGATTATATATAGAATGATTTACTTTGTTAACCACTGTTTGCCTTCTCCTTAATTTGTATATTCAAATTGGCAAAATAAATTATCCCGTGAATTCAAGAATTATTTTTATTTTTATAAAAAAAGGGTGGTTGAGAGCTTCGTTACGGCCACGTCTATACTGCCGTGTGGGCTCATCTAGGATGTAACAAGATCATAAGGATATAGTATGTAACACTGCCGTGTGCGCTTTATGGACTCGACGTGGATAAGCAAGCATTTGCGCGCCATCCAGCGTCCGACGGAAAAAGTCCATATCGGACGTCTGCTGGTTAGCATTACCTAATGGGGGCAACACTAGCACCCGGACGTCTGACCTAGGGCTAGGATCGAACGCCCGGTTGCACCTGCCTCCAATTACGTAATGTGCTGTTTAAATCGCATAGGACTCTGTCCCGACTCCGGAGCCAGCCTGGGATTCTTTCCTTGTGCTGCAATTCCACACACAAATGCTACACATACCCATGAGTATACCAGGAGAGAAGATTTGTCAATACCATGTGGACCCAACACTTGTTTGGTTGTACTTGTAGGCACGTTTGCATGTGTATTCCTGTTGACCTCCACTGAATTTGGCCAAAGAAACAACCGTACGGGGTGCTGATGTGGGGATTACGTTCAGGGTGATACTAGCACCCAGACGTCCCCTGGACACGATTGCAACATCTCTAGACAACGGTTGCAACATCACCGGACAACAGTTGCGACATCTCCGGACAACAGTTGCAACATCCTAGGACAACGGTTGCGACATCCCCAAACAACGGTTGCAACATCCTAGGACAATGGTTGCAACATCCCCGGACAACAGTTGCAACATCACAAATCAAAAAACAAAGCATATGGGAAAAAACACGTTGAAAAAATTTGCAACATTGCCATGAACAGTATGCAACATATTTTTCTACAGATGCAACACTTTTTTTTCTACAAATGCAACATTCCAAAGAACAGTATGCAACATTGTTTTCAACATGCCATAACATTGTTTTCATGCCGCCACTGCAGCAGAAGCACCACCCCGCCCCCTCCTTCACACCCCCCATATATCTATATGCTAGCAGCTACCCATATTGTCTAGAGAAATGAGAGAGGAGACGTGGCAGTCGAGATTGAGTAAGGCTGTGAGGCGTCTGATGGGTTCTCCCCGATTGGACGTCTTCACCAAATCAATTTCCTAATATAGTACAAGGGCACACAACAATTCGCGGGTGTGCTTTGTGGTGGTCTTATCTTCCACCTAGAAAAAGTCACTTAAGGTATCATTCAAGTTCCTATCCATCCAACGTAGCTTCAACCGGACCTGTAAGTAATTTTGCATTTCAACCTCTTATTTTTTTTCCATTTCAGTCCCTAAATTTGTTCCAATTATACTTTTCTCAAAATATTTATATTAAAAACCCTAAGAAAATAAAACAAATTACACATTCGCCTTTGGCCCACTTGTCAGCCATATAACCTATTGATCCCCATTCATCGCCCTCTCTCTCCCTCACTACCCAGTCATCTTCTACCTCAAGCTCACCGCACCTCCCTCTCCCAAACCTGCCGAGAACCATAATCTTCAGTTGCTACTGGCGTATGAGGCAACCACTGGTCGCTCGCCCTCACTCTCACCCTGCATTGCCAAGACCTTTGCTGCCCAATTTCTTCCTTGCTTCGCTGTCATCCTATGAAGCTCAACTCCGCCGCTTGCTGCTGAAGGGTCGTTAGTGCCCAAATTAGTCCGGATCTGGACGATAGAGGTTCAGATCTGACCAGATCCAGTCACCAACGGCCAAAATCGGTAGATGTCATTGCCATCACAATTATGATCATTGCCATCTTCTTCTTGGTCGCCGGCGCAGTGCTAGTCATTGTCATCGTCCTCAACACCAGAAGATCAGGCACGACCGGATCCATTCGCCGTCGTCCACATGCGTGCACGTGCCACTCTTTCCCTCCCTCCTAGGACCACCCTCTCTCCTCAAGCCATCGCCTCTTCTGCAGGTAACACTGACACTCTGCAAGCCACCACCTTTTTCTCCTCTCTCCTCCACGACAGCTCCCATCCGACGTGGACCTACAAGGCCACTAGACACCGTGGAGCATTGTACAAGCCTGACAGTCACCGGCAGGAGGACTCCTGGTGGTGGGACCATGGAAGAGCAAATGAGTAATTTCGTGTGCACAAAAATGGCAAGAGAAAATAAAATCGATTTAAAAACACGAAAATGGCAAAATAAATAAATAAATGAGACATTGAAAAATGTGACATATTATCTATTACTTCGAACTTTCTGGTATTTTATCAGGTGTCAAACAAAGATGTGGCAAATAGTCAACTCCCTCATAAAGATATGTCCTAATTGATTGACTGGGTTAGCAGATGAATAGGTTCTATATTTGCATGATGCTTGATGGATATTCATGGTGACCTTCCATGGATCCTTTTGTTCACAAGGGACGTTACGTTGCATTACATGCTTAGGCTTGTACAATGCTCCATAGTGTCTATCGTCCAGATCCGGACTAATTTGGGCACCAGCGACCCTTCAGCAGCAAGCGGCAGAGTTGAGCTTCATAGGACGACAGCGAAGCAAGGAAGAAATTGGGTAGCAAAGGTGTTGGCAATGCAGGGAGAGAGTGAGGGCGAGCGACCGGTGGTTGCCTCAGACGCCAGTAGTAGCCAAAGATGATGGTTCTCGGCAGGTTTGGGAGAGGGAGTTGCGGTGAGCTTGAGGGAGAAGATGACTGGGTAGTGAGGGAGAGAGAGGGCGGTGAATGGGGATCAATAGGTTATATGGCTGACAAGTGGGCCAAAGGCAAATGTGTAATTTGTTTTTTTTTCTTAGGGTTTTTAATATAAATATTTCGAGAAAAGTATAATTGGAACAAATTTAGGGACTGAAATGGAAAAAAATAAGAGGTTGAAATGCAAAATTACTTACAGGTCCGGTTGAAGCTACGTTGGATGGATAGGAACTTGAATGATACCTTAAGTGACTTTTTCTAGATGGAAGATAAGACCACCACAAAGCACACCCACGCATTGTTGTGTGCCCTTATACTATATTAGGAAATTGATTCGGTGAAGACGTCCAATCGGGGAGAACCCATCAGACACCTCACAGCCTTACTCAATCTAGACTGCCACGTCTCCTCTCTCATTTCTCTAAACAATATGGGTATTTGCTAGCGATAGATATATGGGGTGTGAAGGAGAGGCGGGGTGGTGCTTCTTCGTGGCATGATGAAACAATGTTGCAAAGATGTTAAAACAATGTTGCATACTGTTCTTTGGAATGTTGCATCTGTAGAAAAAAAGTGTTGCATCTGCAGAAAAAAATGTTGCATACTGTTCATGGCGATGTTGCAAAATTTTTCAACGCATTTTTTTCCATATGCTTTGTTTTTTGATTTGTGATGTTGCAACCATTGTCCGGGGATGCTGCAACCATTGTCCTAGGATGTTGCAACCGTTGTCCGAGGATGTCACAACCGTTGTCCTAGGATGTTGCAACTGTTGTCCGGAGATGTCGCAACCGTTGTCCGGTGATGTTGCAACCGTTGTCCAGAGATGTTGCAACCGTGTCCGGGGGACGTCCGGGTGCTAGTATCACCCTGAACGTAATCCCCACGTCAGCACCCCGTACGGCTGTTTCTTTAGCCAAATTCAGTGGAGGTCAATAGGATATACACATGCAAACGTGCCTACAAGTACAACCAAACAAGTGTTGGGCCCACATGGTATTGACAAATCTTCTCTCCTGGTATACTCATGGGTATGTGTAGCATTTGTGTGTGGAATTGCAGCACAAGGAAAGAATCGCAGGCTGGCTCGGAAGTCGGGACAGAGTCCTACGCGATTTAAACAGCACGTTACGTAATTGGAGGCAGGTGCAAACCGGGCGTCCGATCCTAACCTTAGGTTGGACGTCTGGGTGCTAGTGTTGCCCTCCGACGGAAAATGTTTATATTGGACGTCTGCTGGTTAGCATTACCCAATGGAATAACATGTGTAAAAATAAGTTAGAACATGCATACGACTTTAATTTACGACAAGTTCGTAAACTTTCTCCTCCCGTAGCATTTTCCTCAACACTCCCAATTGTAAGGCGATTAGCTGACGATGAGAGAGAGCAAGTGTATGTAAAGTGCATAGCTTGGACTATAATCAATCTGACTAAATAAAAATAGATGAAAAGGATGGAAATTAAAGAGGAACAAAATTATCCTCGGTCCCTCCAACATTGGCCGCACTTTGGCCTGCTCCATGAACAGCCACATGAAGAGGTTACCAATTACCTATCTTAACAGCCGGTGGATTCGCCGCCTCGTCACGTGGGCCACGTCACCAAAAACAGCTGTCGTCCAATTGCCTCTGGCTCGCCTCCGCGCAGTCTGATCGAGCCGCTGTGCGTGCTCAGAAGGTGTCCTCCACGTCGCCCGGGATGCCGTGCCCGTTGGATTGCCTCCGCCCAAGCCTCGTGACCGCCCGATTTCGTCGCTCACGCCGTGCGCTCGCTAGGAAGGCGTGGCCTCGCGCACTCTACGTCATCCGGAGAAACGCACCCGTTTGATCGCGCCTGGGCGCGGTCGCTACCGCCCGATTGCGTTGATCGCATGCACGTCCTGGCCTCGCGTGCCTGTGGCCCACGCCGGCCGGGCCAATGGCGTGGGTGATCTTCCTAGTGTCCTTAATTGTTGCACGATTGAGTTGTCTCAAGGCTGCATGAACCTATAATTTTTTTGAGAGCAATACACAAGAGCTTTGTTACTCCACATATTTCGTATCAATCATCGATGAGTGCGGCCACAAGGAAGTCCGGCGCGTTCCTCATCCAAGTACAACAACGGCAATTTTCCCTGGCATCATTAGTAAAACAATTTTCCTCATCCAAGTACAACAATAACAACAACAAGATGGGCGGCATTACTAGTCTCGTGGCCGACAAAAGAAACAGTAAAACTCTCACAACATTTCTTAATCTCTTGCATATCATGCCAGACGCCAGCCACAGCTGACTTTTCACCTTCATTGGAATTGAGCCATCTTACCAATGTCTTGTTATCCAACTTCAGGACTAGTCGTCTGCAACCATTGGTTGCTGCTAGTTTTGCCCCATCTCGGGCAGCAAGGGCTTCAATCAGTAGGACATCCGAAATATTTGTGTACCAATTTGATTCCGCTGCGATGAACTCACCGCTTGGACCTCTAATTACCACAACTGTTCCACCCTTTCTCTGATCTGCTGTGAAAGCACAATCTGTACTAACATTGACAAATCTTTGCTAAAGCTCCTTCCACTTGTACTGCTCCCTCTGCTCCACCATAGATTTATCAGATGAGAGACTGAATGCTCGAAAAACTAGGTCTGAAAAATACCTTGCCACTGCCTTACGATTCCGCGACGTGATTCCATGGTTTCGATTGTTCCGAGCCGTACACAGTGACCATGCTCCACAGATACAAAGAGCAACATCTTCATCTAGCATAAATCACCAGCAATCAGGTCGTTAGCCCAAGTGTCTGGATGGAGACGTGGCAATTTCTTCCCAGTGATTTCCTTAGGGTGCACTTGGTTCGTTGAATGGAGTGGTCCTGAACCATCCGATATGGGAAATGAACTCGTTCAGAACCAAACCATTCGGGATGAGATGGTTCAAGAAATAAGAATATTTCATGTTTATGCTGTATCATCCCGTTCGGAAAAAAAAATCCCGAACCACATCGTTCGCTCGAATTCCAAGGCGCTTGGTGACGTGGCGGCTTGATTTACGAGCTTCAAATGATCATATTTTCTAAATCGAGTATCAGATTTGCGATCTGATTGAACCGTTGTGTTCCTTGTCATTTAATCAACAAAACAAGACCACTCTTGGCATATTTTAGTGCAAAAAAATATCATGCGGGCCCCACGTGTCATAACTTCCCAAAGTTTAGTGCAATCCAAATACAACCTCATTCATCAAACCAAACATCATCTTGAACCATCCACAACCATTCTATCACACCAACCAAACAAAATCATATATCATCATATCCCACCAACCAAACAAAATCATATATCATCTCATCCAGGATGATCACATCCTACCTGTACCATCACATCTCATTCAACTTCATCTCACCAACCAAACACACCCTTAATTTCATTCCAGAATAAACAGGCAAAAGTGCATTCCGTAATCACATGATAAATTGACTCGTCAGCAGCTCCACAAGTTGGACATGCAGCCAGCTGCTCAATATGTCGCCTGTGAAATTCTGCTTTTGTCGAAACAAAGTTTCTTATCACCCTCCACCAAAAAATACGAACCTTTGGAGGCACTTTCAGCTTCCACAAATGTTTCCACCAATGACGTTCTATACCCACCGATCCTTGACCTATCAGCGCTTCCTCCATCTCCTTGGCAATCTTATCCTCCTTCAGCATTATGTAAGGCTTTGTTTGGATAGATGAACGAAGTTGAACGGGATGATTCGGTTTAATAAATGAGTTCATCCATGCGTTTGGTTGATTGAATCGTACAAAACCATCCTGAACGAAATGGTTCACATTCGGAGAATATTCCTATTCGATGCTATATCGTCCTATTCGACAAATTCGGACGAACCACACGGTTCACTCTCGCTCTCGCCTCCACCCGCACCGGTGACTGTGCCACATCACCGCTCCGGTCCCAACGCCATCACCTCGCCACCTACCCCTGTCCATCCGCGTCACTACTCCCATGCTGACACCTACTCTCATTGCTTCCTTGCCGTTGTGCGGTCATCGCCGCGCACAGCGCTCGCATCCACTACTAGCCGCTCTCGGCCTCCTTCCCCTCCCTCTGGCTCTCCCCTCCATCCCCTTCCTCCCCTTCTTCTTTCTTTCTCCTCGAGCTCGCCTTAGTTCGTATCACCGCTCAAGCTCTCGCATCGGCCAGCGTGTCACCATCGTCGTTCTTGCCGCCCCAGCGCGCTCCTCCCCAAGCTACCCGCGTCACGATGTGTTCCGACACTCAAGGACACTTTCCCCTCCAATAATTCCAAGATTCCCCTATCGGAGCACCACACGCCTTCGTCTTCCTCGTTTCCGGCCGAAAGCCGCCGCCACGGCCGCCATTCTTCGTCCGGTGAGTATTGCTTCATTTCCTCTCCACTTGAGCACCTCCTCGCCCACCCCTTTCCTTCGCCGCCACCCACTCCCTCTACCCTACCCCATAGCGTCGACGCACTGGCCATCGTCGCCAGCCCTCCTCGGTCCTCCTCTCCCCGACCAATCATACGGGTGAGCTCCACTAGTCTCCCTCTCGCCCATGCTCACCCCATTTTCCTCCGTCTCCCACCCGAGCACCGCTGCCCCCGTTCCTCCCCCAGCTCCGCCCACCGCACAGCCGCCACCGTCCACCTCCAACTGCGCCACCGCCACCCCTGGACTCCTTTTCCCCACGGGGACCCATTTTTAGGGTCACCCCTTCCTCTCCGCAACTCTCTCGCCGCCGGTGAGCCTGCCCACACCGACTCTGCCCCTCCTCTGTTTTCTCTCTGCTGGCCTTCCTTCTCTCTGTGTGTCTCTCTCTGTTCATACAACCAACCAAACAAAATGTTGTATCATCTCATCCAATCAACCAAACACAGTACTGGTATCGTTCCATTCAGATCATCACATCTACTTAAACCAAACCATCCCATTAAGCTTCGTTCATCCATCCAAACACACACTAAGCTGATTTAACATAATATATGGGTTGGACCGAAACAGCGAGTAGAGGGGGGTGTGAATAGGAGCACTACCGCTTTTTACCTTGATCGGATTCAACTCAATTCTTACTCCAATTGCTATGAAAGCTATGAAGATCGAAGTACAAGCACATCAGAAGTTTATATTGAATCCAATCAAAAACCTAAGCACAACAACCAAAAACACTGAAAACTCAAATCAAAGTGAGTTGGGCGGTCAGACCTCTCAGGTTGGGCGGTCTGACCTCTAACGTGATGAATAGTGAAATCAGTATGAAATCAAAATCACAAATCGACTCAATTTTTAATCCAGTGATCCAAATCCCCTCAAATTTCAACCATAGCTCATCATGAAGATCAAAAATCTATTCCAATCGACGATCGGGAAGATCAAGGTCAAGGTTCCACAATTTCATAGATGAGGGAAGGAGAGCACAAGAACCTAGAAAAATCAAATTTTAATCTTAAAACTTGCTCGTGGGTAAAAGATGATCTTATATGCATTCCCACATGTCACAGTAAGCGAGATCACAACAAGAAACCAAAGGATTACCAAAAATCCAAAAGTCGCCAAAGAGAGAGCAAGAACAAGAAGAGACTCATCTTGAAGCAATTTTGTTTAAATTGATTTGAGATAGATGTTAGTTTACAGTTCTTGCGAAGTGCTTCCCTCCCATGCAGTAGCACCTTCCAAGTACCGGAAGATCTCTATTTCCTTGTTGCTGTTAAGAACTCTCCTTCAGAATAATATTTTCCTTTAATTACCTGACTGCATAAAGATTTGGGTCTTGTGATAAATCTCCATCCTTGCTTCCCAAGCATCGTTTGATTAAACAATTTCACATCCCGGAAGCCTATTCCACTTCCATACTTAGATCTTGTTAGATGTTGCCATTTCAATCAATGAATATTGTTACTAAGCTACTTCCCCACCAGTAGTTAGAAAAATGAGAGGTAAGCTTCTGACAAACTTGTGTTGGGATTTGGAAGCAACTCATTGAGTAAGTTGGAACCGCCTGAGCCACAGATTTTAATCAGATCTCCCGACCAGCACAACTCAATAATTTCTCCGCCTAACCGTTAACTAGACCACGCACTCTTCCGGAGATAAATTCAAACACACCATTAGATACCCTCCCCACAGCCGTCGGAAGGCCTAGATATCTCTCACCCAATGCTTCAGTTTGAATCCCCAAGCTTTGCTGCATCTGTTTTTTTTTTTGTCCTGCTCTGAGCAATTAGAGCTAAAAACACTGTAGATTTATGCTGGTTGACAAGCTGTCCAGATGCTCGATTGTACCACCGCAGAATCTCCACAATTCTGTCTGCATTCTTCTTGGTTACTTCAGAAAAAATCATGCAATCATCTGCAAAAAGTAGATATCCATGAGACATGACTACTCACTCTTAACCCCCTTGCCATATACTGTGGATCAGCATGCTTCAAGGCACAGGACAATCCCTCAGCACATAGCAGAAAGAGTAAGGCGATATTGGATCTCCTTGTCGAATCCCCCTTGTTGGCTGAAAGGAAGGCGAGTAAGCTCCATTGATACGAGCAGAGAAACTTAATGAGGTGACACATTTCACGATAAGATCGCACCATTTATCTGAGAACCCCATTTTCTCCATAAGTGCATGGAGGTAGCGCCATTCCACCCGATCACAAGCCTTTGCCATATCAAACTTCACAGCACATGCTCCTTTCTTCCCTTCTTTCTGATGTAGTGTACACACTCATAGGCAATTAGTACATTGTCAGTAATAAGCCGGCCCGGCACAAACACACTTTGCTCTTCGGAAATGATTTCCCCAAGAATCTCTTATTCTATTTGCTAAGGCCTTTGAACAAGTCTTGTATAAGACATTACAAAGAGAAATAGGTCAAAATTGGGAAAGATTTTGGGGATTAGCTACCTTTGGGATCAGTACCAACATAGTGCGATTCAGCTCTGGTGGCACCTCTCCACCATTGAGAAATCCTAGAACCCTAGACACCACGTCCTCCCGAGCCAACTCCCAATGCGTTTGGAAAAAACCTGCTGTAAAACCATAGACACTGGGAGCTATGCTTGGTCTGTAACAACCCCAAAATACGCTCAATATCCAGTCCACCCATGGGGCAGACCCACCATACATAACAGTCTACTTACACTTATGTTCTCGTTTCGTGTAAAACGGTTAACCCGGAGGTACTATGTTCTGACCCAACATGCATTATATGCATTATATGTTACTACAACTCACTTTAGACAAGCAATATAGGACTAATCCCACCATCGCAACTCTACATGGGCCACATAGGTCGCACTATGAACGGGCCTGAGGATTACACTCACCCCCTTAAGAGCTGACGCTCTCAGCAGCACACCGTATACACAGCAAATTTCTAGAACCACACCTCAGTGCAACCTCTGTGCCGTAGGTATACGCTAGTTGGCCCACACACTCACGTACCTGTGTAGCGAGAGTTGATGCTCTGATATCATCTGTAACACTCTGGTCCGAAATCCGCTCAATGCCCAGCTCACCCATAGGGTGGATTCACATATGCATAGCACCCTACTTATACTTTCGTCATCTCTTCGTGTAAAAAATGTTAATTCGGATGTGCTACGTTTAGACTCAATAGACATTATATGCTACTATAACTCACTTTAAACAAATAATGTGAGATTAATCCTGCCATCATAATTCCACATGGGCCACATGGGTCACACTATGAACGGCCGACGTATTACATGGTCCCATGTTAAATAATGCCTCTTCCACTTCTTATTCTAAAAAAGACGGTTGAGCATCTCATTCATCTCCGAGTTGACTGATTGTGGAACATATCTGCATATCAATTCAGGTTCCAAATCCTAAATAGACCTTAAAAAATTCATTAGCCAAAACCTCCATCACCTCTTGCTTAGTGCAAATCGACCCGTCTTCCTTACAGAGAGCATGGATTATGTTTTGTCTAGCTCTTGCCGAAGCCTTCCGTTGAAAAAATTGTGTGTTCCTGTCACCCTCTCGCAACCATTGGATTCTTGATCGCTGGCTGATCATCGCTTCCTCCCTTGCTAGCAGTTCAGATATTCTCCCCGATTAACTCCTCGCGAACACATGGCCCACGTAGTTCCTCCAACTCAGCTCTAAGAGATTTCGATTGCTTTCGAACCGAGCCAAACACATCACGGCTCCAGACTGAAAGAGAGTGGTGCATTTGTTTCAGAGATGTTCACACCGAAGATAAATTAGCAGCCACACCTTTTGACACCCATGATATATTCAAAATATTGTCGTAGTCATCATGTCTTTGCCACATGTTCTCATACCTGAATGGTTTAGGAGTAACCTAGGCTGCTGAACACCCAATTTGTGGATCGTTCTGCCTGACAGAGCCTTGGGATATTCTTGTAGGTGTAAAAACCAAACACGAGTGAGGGGGTGGACGTCGGCTGTCTAATGGGTCATCGTCCACGAGGGTAAAAATTGACACGAGGATTTATATGAGTTCGGGTCCGAGAGGACCGTCCTACTCTGTCGCGAGCTAACGTAGAGATTTTCTCGGAGAGAGCCCTCGAGGGCTCACCAATTGAACATGCTTTTTTATTGCTCAAGAGCTCCTTTGAAAGGAGAGGTACATAGGGTATTTATAGGCTCCCAAGCCCGCATAAATGACCAAAATACCCTTTCGGGATGGCTACACTATGAGTACAAGCGAAGGGTATTGTAGTCTTTCATGAGCACAATAACATTTCTCGGGTCTGTATGCGTGTCTTCTGAGAGGCGGGCCCCATTAGTTTGATGGATGAATTATTCTTACAACACTAGCCCCCCTGTCCCTTGACGTTTCGGGAGGAAATGCCAAAGGGGTAGTCTTGAATTGTGTCTTTCATGCGAAGATCGATATTCTAACAAAGTCCTAGCGGTTTTGAACGGTAGTTGCATTCCGGCGGGCAAGGCTCCTCTTGTCTTGTGGGCGTCGTTAGGGCGCGTGGTGTCGCCGGGCGCCTGGCAACGGGGCGCACACGAGCGGGGCGACGTAGGGCGCGCAGTGGATGCTCCGTAGGCACGAGGTGGCCGCCGAGGAGCCGCCACGCGAAGCGCTGGAGACGCCGAGGTGTCCAGTGAGAGGCCACGCGAAACGGTAGAGACGCCGGGGCGGCGGCGTCGTATGGCGGTGAAGCCTTAGAGGTGCAATCTAAGAAAGTGTTCGATTCGGATCTGTGGCTGCAATCTGACGCACTGCACCGAGTTTTGACAGTTATACCAACTTTATAATGCTTGTGCTGCACTAAATAATGGTAGATTGAACCCAAGTTTTGACGGTCAATTTGATCCAAAATTCAGAGTCAGTTTGCAGGATTGTTTTGATCGGACGAATGACAGTGTTGTTCGTGCCTCGGTTGGGCTTCCGAGCTCTTTTTGTTTTTACACGTGGGTTCCACTGTGACCTGGTGCATTATATTTGTGCTTTACTTTTTCTCACGTGGGGGCCACACTTGTCTATCACGTTATGTGGCCACTTCAATCTTTTCCTTCTTATCCTCATTCCTTCCCCCATCTACTTCTTCTACTAGTTCTTGGTCGCTTTTGCTCACGGTGAAGCTTTGGTTCTTCTTCTTTGTCGCATGGAGGCTCCACGGCGCCACCTCCTGGCGCGCCTCCTGCTCGGCCGACGTGGTCGCCACTAGCACTCGCCATGAGGGCCTCGAGCTCCGGCGCAAGAGCCTTTTTGCATCACGGACTCGTTCGCCATGGCGGAGCTCAGGCGGCACAAATGGGCGGCGCCGCCATGTGAGGTGACCAGACGGACAGAGGAGCCGGAGGCCAAGCCCAGATCGCCGAATGGAAGGCGCCAGAGCCTCGACGGTCTCGCCGACGGCTTCCGCCGCGGCGCCTCCGCGACGCCGCCGTCGGCCTCGGTTCAAGTCTCGGCCGCTAAGCTCGGCTTAGGCGATGACCCCTTCGTCGGCAACTCCTCGCCTCGGCACGCGAGTGCGGCCGCGTCGAGGATGCCGACAAGGTGTTCGACGGAATCCGACCAGAATCTCGCTTTTGGAACGCGCTTATGTCGGCGATCTCCGACGCCGGTTTGCCGCAGAGAAGCGTGGAGCTGTTCCAGAGTGCTCGTTTCGGGATGGTGCCCGACGGCGACGCATGTGACGGCGTGCTCCGACGTGCACCGCGCCGTGGTGGAGACGGGCAGATAAAGGTATGGCCTTGCTGTGAAGCTCGGATGGGACGAGGAGCTGGAGGGCGCTGGTGCTGGTGCCAGGGCGCTCTTGTGCAGGGCGCTGGTGCTAGGGCGCTCCTCCTTTTCCTTTTGTCAGGGGGCGTTGTGGGTGAGGTTGCCAGACTCTTCTCCTTTTTCTTTTGCCAGGGCGTCTTGTGAGTTTTGCCTGGGCGTCTTGACAGTATGCTGCTTTTGACAGTATACTGCTTTTTTGTATGCTTTTGACAGGGTGTTAGCCCTCTCCTGCTAGGGCGCTCACGCGGTCCCTGTCTTCATGTGAGGTCTTCACGTACAGCACTTTGGACTTTGTAGTTTCTACGTGATAACAGCCCCTAGCAGAACCTCCCCTTGCTAGGATAGGAGTTGAGTTTCTGGAAATGAAGCAAGCCTTACTAACAGCTTTAGATTGGAGTTTGCAAGGGCATGTAGGCCATATGTGTTTGTGTGTGTTTGACTGAGACCAGCATGGCTTTTGCATTGAAGCGAATTGTACTTGTTCATGTAGTGAAGAAGAAGAAGACACAATACATGGATAGATAGATGTGCATGCATCCCCATAATAGCTGGTGCCATGGATGCATTTGAGGGGCTTCAGTTGCTTGTATAGATGCTGACCGTTTAGCGCTGTTTGTGAATGTGGTTGCGGCAATTCAATGAGCGATGTCTGTTAGTTTTACATGCACGCACATGAACATGGGAGTGCATAGCACTGAGTATGTGAGGCCACCACGTGGGGCGAGGGCACCGTGAGGGCGTGAGACCGCCACGACGGGCGAGGGTGCTGCGGGCGTGAGGCCACCACGAGGGGCGAGGGTACCGTGGGGGTGCGAGGGCCCGAGGCACTGAGGGCGCGAGGATACTGCGAGGCCCAGGGTGCCCCGAGGCTGCGAGGCTCCGACGGCATGAGGGCTAGATGCTGCGAGGGTGTGAGACCATGAGGCCCTGAGCGCGAGGGCATCGCGAGGCCCCGAGGGCATGAAGGTTCCGCGAGGGCGCGAGGCCCCGAGGCCCCGAAGGTATGAAGGCGCGAGGGCGCCGCAGGACGTGCAAGCACGTGAGGGCGTTTAGGCCGTAGGGTGCTCGGGAGCGAGGCGCTCCAAGGCAGGGTGCTTCCATGGTCAGGCGCTTCCATGGTAGTGCGAGGGGACCTCAGGTGCCGAAGATGGAGGCGATGCAGGCGAGGTGCCCCGAGGGGCGCGAAGGCATGCCGAGGCCAGGGGCTCCACCGAGCTGGAGGCAGAGTAGGCGAGATGCCCCGAGGGGCGCGAAGGCGTGCCGAGGCAGGGGGCTCCACCAAGCTGGAGGCAGAGCAGGCGAGGTGGTGGCCTTTCGGCGGCTGCATGGAATCACTCCGAAGGGATTGGAGCCGCGTGCCTCTCTCTGAAGGGTGTCACTCATCCCATGCCGTGTGGGATGGGCTTCGGCAGGGGTGATTTGATATTGCGTCGAAAAACACTTCTCTATTTGACATTGCATGTGACTTACTGTATCCTAGCAACAACACAAGGTTACGATGCTTGATCTTGCCGATGGTCTCCATTTCTGCAGTGAACTCCTGCATGCCTGTGCGTGAAATGCATCGCCTTCTTGACGGCCACGACATTACCATCCTTGAGTTTGGCCTTGTAAACCTCACCGCCTTTGTAAACCTCACCAAATCCTCCCCGATCCAATGAGTGCCTCTCAAGACTGAAACCATTGGTGGCCTCATATAGGTGGGCAAAGGTGAGCTTCTCAATGGATTCTCAAATATGGCCATATTGATGCTTAATGGCTCACGGACACCTAACAGCCTTCCAAACCGATTTGTCGGATGTTTGGGAGGCTCTTATCTGCACCCAACTTGCATTTCTTCGCTTTTACTTTTATGGGGCCTCCCGAGCTTGTAGAGAGTGATCGGCAGAGAGAACAGATGAGCACCGAGAGTGTCACCGCAAGGAGCACACTTCCTTCAACGAACTTTCTTCGCCCATCGAAGCTTGGGCAGACCCCCACGCCAGCTTATGCACACAAGGAGTCAAGGGACGCCACAGAGCCCGAATTGTTTTCATATCGGGATGCCGGAATGTGATGAGTCTGCCCGATTTCGGATTTCACGGTCGTTATTGTTGAGACGCCAAAGTCCGCAAGAAATGCAGACACCCAAGCCCGTGATGCCACCGGTGAGATGATTGTGCGAGAGGTCAAGTGCACCAATCCCCTTAAGCCCCGTGAATGCATCTGGAATTGCACCACTAAGTTCATTATGCCCTATGTTAAGGACCTCGAGATATGTCATGTTCCCAAAGCTTGCCGGAATTGTGCCGGTCAGATTGTTGTATGAGTGCTTATGAATAGCGTGTGTGAGTTGTTCTGTTCTTCTGAACTTCTCTGAAGCTGCTTTTCTGAATTGCTTTGACGACTTACTGTAACTTGTACGAAATGATTCTGAAGTCTGAACTTCTCTCCGATTCGAGAGGGCTCATAGCCATGAGGTCTGAGTCGTCGGAGGCCGTGGCCCGACATCATCGAAGGCGTGGCAGCGGCCCTCGGCGGCTACGCGAAATCGTCGCGAAGGTGCCCCAAGGCCGGGGCTCGTGTGGAGGCGAGGTGGTAGGATTCCTTAACACTACTAGCCCCCCTATCCCTTGGGTGCCTGTAAAAGCGCTCGAGGGACAAAGAAGAGTGCTGATGTCTTGTATCTTGTTGAATATCCTTTTTTATGTGCTCCTAGCAGGGCGTTTTTTCAGGGTGCCAAAGACTTGGCCAAATTCCGGCTTGACGGGAATGTAGATGCTCGAGATTTAGCCAAATTCTGGATCGACGCAACGCGAGGCACGGGGTCTGAGGAATACGTTCTGAAGAGCCTTGCAGAGCTTTAGTCTTCAGGACCAGAGGCATAGTGCTATGGTAATCCAACTGGGCTATCTTCATTTTTGTGCTTCATATAGCGTGAGTGCTTCACGCGAGGGTGGGTACCAGATTGCCGCTTCTCCTTGGTCCTTCGTGTGGGGTAGTTTTTGCTGCTCCATTCCTGAGAGCGAAGTACTGGATGCAGAGCCACCCCACTGAGGCAAAACCTTCAAGGTTGGGGGTGCGTCCGAACGAAGCCTATGCAGGCAAAGTCATGGACGCGAGGCTGGCTCACCGAAGCACAGCATTCTAGGCGGGCGGCGCATCGACGCGGTGCTTGTGTAGGCGAAGTCGTGGACATGGAGCCGCCTTGTCGAGGCATAGCCTTCGAGGTGGAAGGCATGTTGGAGTGAAGTCTATGTAGGCGAAGTCTTGGACGCGAGGCCGCCGACCCGAGGCATATCCTTCGAGACGGGCGCGCGTCATAGCGAAGCCTGTGGTCAAAGTCATGCTCTTCCTGCTCCGCGGTTTGATGAAAGTCGTTGAAGTAGAACCCCTCAGAATCGTCATAGTTTGAGCTAGAAACGTTGTAGGGACAGGTAGATAACACGAGTGTCTCTACGTGAAAAAGAGAATGATCAACACTTGTCTCTTGTCGCTCGACACGAAGGATTATCAAAGTCGTTGCCGTGGGACAAGTAGAGTCCTATCACTTTGGATACTAAGATCTCTGAGGTGATAGCCTTATGCGAGCATGATAGTCCTTGATCAATATTCGAGCCAAGTCGACGGTAGATGATTCGAGCTATGAGACTGAATCATGGACATATCAAAGGGGTAGCCACGAGGCTAAGTCATGGGGCACCCAATGGCCCATAGGGGTGGTAGCCCCCAGTGGACTTGGAGGCACTCATGAGGCTAACTCATGTGTATCTTGAAGGTGTGCCCACAACACTAAGCCACAAGAACACCAGAGGGGCGTCCACGAGGCTAAGTCGTGGGGCACCGAATGGCCACTAGGGGTTGTAGCCCCTAGTGGACTTGGAGGTGCCCATGAGGCTAACTCATGGGCATCTTGGATGTGTGCCCTTGACAAGAAGTCACGGCACACGCGGGTGCCCACGGGCTAAATCGTGGGCAGAACTATGAGGCGATGGAGCCCTTTTACCCCATAGGTGGGTTTTTGTGGTGATCGGGAATGCATGAGAATGGTTAACCCTTGCGGCAATGGAGCTATGCTGTGGGACCCGGAGGTCGTTTGGCGCGGGCACGAGTCTAGGAGGACGAGTCCTCGGCACATCCATCAACTTGGCATCGACCAAAGTTGTCGCCATGCCCTAGATCTAGTAGGACACGAGCCGCCATGGTGGAGGCGACAGACGCTCAAGCCACCATGGACTTTGTTAGTGAGACCACGGAGGTCGTGACGCCCCACGCGACCACGAGGTGGTCGCCATGCCCTAGGTCCATGGGACATGAGCCGCCATGGTAGAGCGACGGACGCCCAAACCACCATGGACTTTTGTTAGGGAGACCATGGAGGTCGACGCCCCACGCGCCACGAGGTGAAATCTCTTGGAGGAAAATGTCTTGAGAGCCCATACGAGATTTATATGTCGGACTGCCCCTAATAGTAGCGTGTTAGTGGCGGCCCTCGTAATGTGAGCCTTCATTGCTCGTGTCAGTATGGACGCTATGTGTCCCGAGGGTGATGGTTGGCCTCGTAATCCTTAGCCTTCTGGCTGCGATAGTGCCTTGAACTGCTCGCCCTTGGCTAGACCTCGCATTGACTCGCATAAAGGAAGAGGTGCACATGGGAGCCCCAGGGTATATAGGACGTTGCCATCCCGAGGTGAATGGCCCTGATTTTCGACGAGGGTGCTCGGTTGGGGCTCCTCCAAAGAGCGGATGGGTCGTCCACGAGATCATTGCCCTCCGGAGTCGGAGGAGGTTTCATGGACTTAGAGTATTTTTTAGTAGGAGACATAGCCTTTCATCGATTAGCTACGTCCCCACGGTCGGCGCCAATGTTGTAGGTGTAAAAACCAAACACGAGTGAGGAGGTGGACGTCGGCCGTCTAATGGGTCATCGTCCACGAGGGTAAAAAATGATACGAGGATTTATACAGGTTCGGGGGTCTGAGAGGACCGCCCTACTCCTGTCGGTGAGCCAACGGGGGGTTACCTCCGGAGAGGGAGCCCCCGAGGGCTCACCAGTTTGAACATGTTTCTTTATTGCTCAAGAGAGCTCCTTTTGAAAGGAGAGGTACATGGGGTATTTATAGGCTCCCAAGCCTGTACAAATGACCAAAATACCCCTTTGAGGATGGCTACACTATGAGTACAAGCGAAGGGTATTGTAGTCTTTCATGAGCACAATAACATTTCTCGGGTCTGTATGCGTGTCTTCTAAGAGGCAGGCCCCATTAGTCTGATGGATGAATTATTCTTACAATAGATATATTGATCGGTAATGCACAGTGGTCAGATTTAATCGTTTGGATATGTTTCACCGATACTTGAGAGAATCGATTGCAAAAGGCCTCCTCTGCAAGGTCTCGATCAAGCCGAACTTTAATATTGTCCTCTCCCTCTTGTCTATTGTCCCATGCAAAGGGTAAGCCAATGTAGCCCAAATCAGTAAAACCACAGTGACTCACCACATCTGTGAAGCCCCTCCTTAGAGGTATTGATACTCCGATGTCAACCCTTGAACGGAGAAAGGGTCCCCAAGCCCGTCCATTCTCGTCAAGATCAATCTGCCGAACCTTGCCCACCATGCCGGCAATCTTTGAGCCCCGCCGCTCATTGCACCAACCGAGAGGCAAATTCATACTCCTCACCCAAATCTCAATCGGATCAAAATTCACCTCAGTTGGTCTCAGTCTAAAATCATAATCCTGGAGGATAATGGCATGTTTACCATCCATCTAAGGGAATCCTTCCACCGCCCGATCCCTATCCCCCTTGGTTCCAAACCAGGGATTTTTTTTTCCGGCCGAAAATCGGTTGTATCGGTTCTGCTGGCCACCCCAAGTAGAATTACAAACCGGTCTCGAAAATTTCGGTTTGAATAAATTTTGTCCAAAAAAATCGAATTTGATTGAATTTTGTTCGGATTTGATTTTTTTAAAAAAAAAAATCCGAAAAATTCAAAAAAAATCGGCCAAAAAATTTCGATTCCTCATCTCCATCTTCAAGCCTCAGTTCATCCGCTTCCTCAGCTTGGAGATTTAACCGCTCCAGCAGATTCGCAACAGCCTCCTCGTGGGTCGAAGGATCCAGCGCCTCAGCAGTTTTCCCTTTCCCCAATTGCGAAATCCCAGTATTGTCCGTCGTAGTGTACTAAGAGGAAGAAGAACACCACGGAACACAGAAATCCTAATATCCCCTGGATATAGCACAGTCTGCACCCTCTGCGAAGACTGGAACTGGATGCACCGCCAAGGGTGGGCAGAAATGCAAAGGACTTCCCCTTGATCACCCCGAACGGTGAAACCAGCCAGAGAGACCAAAGAGGGTAAAACAGATGCTAAATATCTCCAAAAACGGAATCAAGGGAAGATTCAGTCGATATGAACTACCCGGATTTGGTAGCCAGACAAGGAATCCGTCAGACACAAGCAGCCTCTCTCCAACCTGGTCACCTCACACAGCCTACGAGCAAGAGAAGGAAGAGATCTGGAGCAGCACGATTGATTTTTTATTGCAAATCAAGCACCCATAGACCTGGATCGCAATCGGAAGAGATGGATCCTAGTAGAGGGGAAAATCGCCTCCATCTATTGCTCACCGAGCACTCGAGAAGGCAGTAGTTCTTGTATAACCTTTTCTACTATGCAGGAACCTCGAATTTACGGTGCTGAAAATGGCTTCAGCGAGCGATCATACGCTTCACTTCCCAAATTTGGGGATGTTGCGTCGTCAGTGCGAAAATGACGGCAAAGATATGCGTAGAATTTCGGAGAACAATTGTGTGTTCTTTTTAGATCCCTACATTTTTTATTGGAAAAAGTCCGATTTACTTATCTGAACTATCAAAAAAGTTTGGTTTACCCTCTAGACTACAAAACCGGTTATTTAACCCCCTGAATTTGTCAAATCCGGTCAAATAACCCCCCGTAGCGGTTTGAAACGGTGGTTTTGCTGACGTGGCCGGTTTTTGACACGTGGACATCCACGTCACCCACTCTCTTCCCTCCACCTCACCTCTTAATCTCTCTCTCTCCCGTCCCAAGCAACCTCTCCCAATCCCCACACCCACACCGCCGCGATGCCTCCCCCCTCTTCTTCCTCTACAAGTCCCGCCTCACCATGCAGCCCTTCCCATTCCCCACCCCCACCCCGACCTCCTCCACGCCTCCGCCATGGCACCTCAAGGCCTCGCCACACGCCTCCCATCGCCTCATGGACTCAGATGTCGCCAAGACGCCCATTGACGCCACCGCCCGACCCGGACGACCTCACTCCATCCCACTCACCGTCGTCCTCCCCACCCACGATCGCGGGCGCCATCGCCACGCCGCCTTTCTCGCCTTCTTGGCTCGTGAGTCCGCTATCGACTTCCATGGAGCACTCCTCCTCTCTCAAGCCCGCTTCGCGTCTTCTAAGATCGGTCTCAGCCCACGGAGACCTTCAACGCCAGAGCTTCGAGGTGGTGCGTCGGGCCCACGGGAGACCTTCAACGCCACGCCAGAGCTTCCAGTCTTCTTCTTTCTTGCTTCCTCTCTACTCCTCTGGTTCTACCTCCTCAGTAGCCTTGCTCCAACCGAGCTGGAGCTCACTGGCCTTGCCGCTTATGGTCAAGACCCGCCTCTGCTCCCTTGTCATGGCGGAGATAGGAGGAGGCGGCCACGGCCTGCCGAGCAGAGGCGACGCCGACAAGAGCTCCGGAGAAGCGGCCGGACCCTAGCGGCGGCGCTAGGAAGCGGCGGCGAGGGCCTTGGAGTCTATGAACTTTTGCACATTTCAAAGAACATGGATTTGGATGATTATGGTTCACCCACATCGATTTCGATCACAGAATTTTGCATGCTTTCAAATTTTGAACTATCCGCCTGCATTTTTGCATACTTTCCCGATGCCGATTTAATTGATCAGATCATTGGAAGGGCGGGCGCGATTCGTGATCGCCGACGCCACGCAAGAGGGGCTAACAAAGAGAGCGACGCGATGCCTCGCGGTTGACATCGTACCCGCGATGGCACTTTCGATGATGCGACGACTTCGGTAGCGAGGCCTTGATGTCACCAGCCCCGTCATCGCTGCTCGCTTGTAATTGCTTTATACCGAGGCTCCAAGCTCCGTGCCGCCGCCGCCGAGCCGAGGAGGCGAGGAAGTCTTGACGGCGACAGGAGAAAGAAGTTGTGCTTGTGTGTTTCAGCCATGAGGGGATAAGCTAGTGAGAGAAAGGGGAGAGGTGAGGTGGAGGGAAGAGAGCAGGTGACGTGGATGTCCACGTGTCAAAAACCGGCCACGTCAGCAAAACCACCGCTCCAAACCGCTACGGGGGGTTATTTGACCGGATTTGACAAATTCAGGGGGTTAAATAACCGATTTTGTAGTTCAGGGGGTAAACCAGACTTTTCTGATAGTTCAGGGGAGTAAACCGGACTTTTTCCTTCTTTATTTATAGTGTCAAATATTACAGTTCGACTTCAACACGACTTGAGCTCTTACCTAAACTCTGGACTCTTTCCTAATCTCTAATATCTCCAACACTCTCCCTCAAGATGGGCATGAGATAGCAATCATGACCATCTTATTACATAATGTAATATTATTACTAGAATCTAGTAAAAACTACCATCCATCGACTCCATAACCAATACCACAAAAATAGTTGCTAATCACCAATACTACCAGGGACGTCACCAAATCCATCTCTACCATCTACCAGCTGCCCGACCTCAACCTCATCTTCCTCACCCTCATACCCCCTCAGTCACCCCCGGCCTCCACCACTCTACCCACATGCCCCCAGTCTTGGTCTCCACCACCTCTACCTTTGTCACAGACCATTATGCTTGACTCTAGTCCCAATCCTCCCGGATATCTCCAGCAACACAATCTCCAGCACCCATACCAATACCACCGTCTGACATAGCATCCATTGGAGCTACCACTAGCTCCTACTTCGTCCTCACCATCATCGACCTCATCACCATCATTAGTGCAACCACCAAAGCACCACCTGAACAGTCTTCTCCCCCTATCTTCCATACCTTCTGGTGATCGTCGACCTCATCACCATCATTAGCGCAACCACCAAAGCACCACCTGAACAGTCTTCTCCCCCTGTCTTCCATACCTTCTGCACCAGATCCCTTCAAGACCTACACACCATACCAGATCCAATCACCAGACCAGATCGGATCCACCCCGGATCGGACCACACCCACACCAGATCTAATCTCCACACCTTTCCTTCTTCCACCCCGATTCGTTGGCCACAACAAATCCCGAATCACCACACCGGATCCACAGCAATTCAAGCAAACGTACTAAATCCCAAATCACCGCACCTTCTTCTTCCTCTCACCTCCCCTCTCCTCTTAGAACCAAGCCTACCGCACGCCTCCTTCACCCCTTCCTCTTCACCAGCCGTCACGCTATCGCCTCTCCGCAGGCCACCACACCCGCAACGCCACTGCCCTCGGCCCGTGCCCGTGACGCACCTCCGGTCGGCCCGCTCCTCTTCCTTGCCCCCTAATGGTTCTTCATTCTCCTGAGCCCCGACCCAGAGCCTTCCTTCTTCCCACTGACACCGCCTGTCTCTCCTTCTCCCCCGAAGCCCTCTTCCTCCTTACCAGACCCCCCTTCTCCCGAGCTTCTTCTCCTCCCCGATGCCCCCTCAAGCCGCCTCCACCTCCACCATCGGATCTCCTCCCCGGCAGCCACCGCATCTCCTCCTCGGCCTCCGCCAGATCTCCTCCATCCACCTTCTCCGCCGCTGGCTCGAGCCCCTCCCTGAACACCAGATCCTCCGAGAGCCGCCACACTGCCGTGTCGCCTCAAGCCTCCCTCGGTCTCCGCACAGCCTTGGCTCCACCACCGTCAGATTCGGATCCACCTGGATCCCTCCTCTTCCACCTCGACCACACGACGGCGAGGCTCCTCGACTTCTCCGTCGCACCACCGCTCGCCGCCCAAGCACTAGGCCGTGCCTCCTCACACCTCCAGCGGCCCGTGTGACCCGTGCGCTCCTTCTCCCCGTCCTCCACTGCCGGCCCGAGTCGAATCCGGTCCCTCCTTTTCTCCGCTGTGCCCTTGTCTCCTCTCCACCTCATGCCGGTAGACCTCCCCACATCTGCTCTTCCATGTCATGCGAGGACCCGCATGCAACCCGGTCGGCCGCCGGTCCGCTCCCGTGAGACATGATCGCAGAGGACCACGCACGGCGGGATAGCGGCGGCCAACGGATCGCCGTCACCAGATGGCGGCGGCAGCTCGTTAGGTATGGGTTTTGCTTGCTCGTGTTAGGGTTCGGGAGGTTGGCTCTGATACCATGTAGAATTTCGGGGAATAATTGTGTGTCCCTTTTGGGATCCCCACATCCTTTATTTATAGTGCCAAATATTACAGTCCGACTCCAACACGACTTAGACTCTTACATAAACTCTGGACTCTTTCCTAATCTCTAATATCTCCAACAATATGACACAAGAAGCTGCTTGATCAAACACTCAATACCCATGTGTATCCCTGAATGACAGCTTTCACAGAGATAATATAGTGGGCAACACTAGCACCTGGACGCCGACCTGGGGCTAGGATCAGACGCCCAGTTGCACCTGCCTCCAATTACGTAACGTGCTGTTTAAATCGCGTAGAACTCATCCCGACTCCCGAGCCACCATGATTCTTTCCTTGTCTTTGCAATTCCACACACAAATGCTACACATACCCATGAGTATACCAGAGAGAAGATTAGTCAATACCATGTGGGCCCAACACTTGTTTGGTTGTACTTGTAAACACGTTTGCATGTGTATATCCTGTTGACCTCCAATCGAATCCGCCAAAGAAATACGTGACAGTCTTGGCGTGGGCATTACGTTCGTGGTGATACTAGCACCGGCGTCCCCAGATCTGATTGCAATATCTCTGGACAACGGTTGTAACATCACCGGACAACGGTTGCGACATCTCCGGACAACAGTTGCAACATCCTAGGACAACGGTTGCGACATCCCCAGACAACGGTTGCAACATCCTAGGACAATTATTGTAACATTCTCGGACAACGGTTTCAACATCACAAATCAAAAAACAAAGCATATGGAAAAAAACGTGTTGAAAAAATTTGCAACATCGCCATGAACAGTATGCAACATTTTTTTCTACAGATGCAACACTTTTTTTCTACAGATGCAACATTCCAAAGAACAGTATGCAACATTGTTTTCAACATGCCACAACATTGTTTTCATGCCGCCGCCGGAGCAGAAGCACCACCCCGCCCCCTCCTTCACACCCCCCATATATCTATATGCTAGCAGCTACCCATATTGTCTAGAGAAATGAGAGAGGAGACGTGGCAGTCGAGATTGAGTAAGGCTGTGAGGCGTCTGATGGGTTCTCCCCGATTGGACGTCATCACCGAATCAATTTCCTAATATAGTATAATGGCACACAACAATGCGTGGGTGTGCTTTGTGGTGGTCTTATCTTCCACCTAGAAAAAGTCACTTAAGGTATCATTCAAGTTCCTATCCATCCAACGAGCTTCTAGCCGGACACTGTAAGTAATTTTGCATTTCAACCTCTTATTTTTTTTCCATTTCAGTCCCTAAATTTGTTCCAATTATACTTTTCTCAAAATATTTATATTAAAAACCCTAAGAAAAGAAAACAAATTACACATTCGCCTTTGGCCCACTTGTCAGCCATATAACCTATTGATCCCCATTCACCGCCCTCTCTCTCCCTCACTACCCAGTCATCTTCTCCCTCAAGCTCACCGCACCTCCCTCTCCCAAACCTACCAAGAACCATCATCTTCGGCTGCTACTGGCGTCTGAGGCAACCACCGATCGCTCGCCCTCACTCTCTCCCTGCATTGCCAACACCTTTGATGCCCCAATTTCTTCCTTGCTTCGCTGTCGTCCTATGAAGCTCAACTCCGCCGCTTGCTGCTGAAGGGTCGCTGGTGCCCAAATTAGTTCGGATCTGGACGATAGAGGTTCAGATATGACCAGATCCAGTCACCAACGGCCAAAATCGGTTGTTGTCATTGCCATCACAATTATGGTCATCGCCATCGTCTTCTCGGTCACCGGCGCAGTGCTAGTCATTGTCATCGTCCTCAACACCAGAAGATCGGGCACGACCGGATCCATTCACCGTCGTCCACATGCGTGCATGTGCCACTCTTTCCCTCCCTCCTAGGACCACCCTTTCTCTCCCCAAGCCATCGCCTCTTCTGTAGGTAACACTGACACTATGCAAGCCACCACCTTTTTCTCCTCTCTCCTCCACGACAGCTCCCATCCGACGTGGACCTACAAGGCCACTAGACACCGTGGAGCATTGTACATGCCTAAGCATGTAATGCAATGTAACGTCCCTTGTGAACAAAAGGATCCATGGAAGGTCACCATGAATATCCATCAAGCATCATGCAAATATAGATCCTATTCATCTGCTAACCCAGTCAATCAATTAGGACATATCTTTATGAGGGAATTGACTATTTGCCACATCTTTGTTTGACACCTGATAAAATACCAGAAAGTTCGAAGTAATAGATAATATGTCACATCTTTCATTATCTCATGTATTTATTTATTTTTCCATTTTTGTGTTTTTAAATCGATTTTATTTTCTCTTGCCATTTTCGTGCACACGAAATTACTCATTTGCTCTTCCATGGTCCCACCACCAGGAGCAAGGTAGTTAGGATCGCGATCCAAGTTTTAAAGTCTTCGACTCTCTTTAACCCACGACGGATGTCGATCCAAGTCTTCTTCACGATCCGATCCTACTCAAGGTAGGTAGGATCGCGATCCTACTCTTAGAGTCTTACGGTTCTCTGAACCCACGACACTGTCGATCCAAATATCCTTGTCGATCCTACTCGTAGAGACTTAGGGCAATTTTTTTAGAGGCGGGCTTTGCGATATTTTGTTTTAGAGCAAAATTTGTTGATATTAATTTCGAGAATGAAACTATAAATAAACAAGGAGCATGCAAAATATTGTATCAGTGTGGTAATGCTAGTACAAATATCTATATTATGGCATGAGCAATCTTGAGCTTGATAATGATAAGCTATTTTTATTCCTGGAGTATATCTAGCTACTTTTAAGGAACATGCAAGTGGTAAACCATATAACAATCATACAAACTTATAGTATAGATGTTAAATATGTGTATTTTTACAAATCCGTAGAATCGTCGATTCTACGATTCGATACTACGATTCGATCCTACCAAAGGCAAATCGATCCGACTCGGGATCTTGACTCTAACTACCTTGACCAGGAGTCCTCCTGCCGGTGACTGTGGTGGCTCTGGCTCCAGTGTGTGCTCCACCACCTAGAGACAGATGACACCGAGGAGGCGAGGCAGTCTACGTACTCGCGTAGCCACCCTTGCGACCCCGCCGCCTCCGCCAGTGCCTTGGTAGGGATGGTGGCGCGGCCCTAGCCGCCAATTTGGATGCCGTCGTGGGGCGCATGATGCGGGACACAACGGCCTCCACCTCCTCGTCGACGCGGTAGTCGAAGGACCCAAGAGAGTAGGTGCGGCAATCATCGCCCGCAGCGGACGAGTGGCGGTTGCTGATGCTGTCGATCTTGATGTTGAAGCTCCTAGAGTTGTTGCTGCTCCTTGAGTTGAGGGCTCTGTTGCCCGTGGCGGCGGAGGGGTAGGGAAGGGCGGTGCGCGGAGTGAGACAATGCACGAAAGCGTGTAGGGCGGTGGTGCTGTTACCGGGCATGAATGACGAGAGGCAAACGGTAGAGCTATTTGTTGCCTGAGTGTAGAATAATTCTATGCTCCATGCGTGACATCCCAGATGCCCCCACGCAACCGCCAGTAAACCCGCATGACACCCCCTACCCCTTTTATGACCGCACCACACAACACGCACCACGCTGAAAAATCAACGGTAAAAGGGCGCAGGAGCCCACCAACCGACAGTAAAATTGATTCCCAGTTGCCCGAGTCATGCTGATTTGCCTCCGCCGCATGTTCACCATATCTCGTGCCAACTACATGCAGTTTACCCCCATCGCGCACTACCATGCGGGCGGAGATGGCGTAAGCGTCGTATGTTGTTTCTTCGTTCTCCATAAGCTCTATTACTATAAACACATGTAATATTACTGACGCTTGTTTGTTTGGGAATTATTGTGTGTATGGTAATGTTTTACTGCATTGAGAATTGCCTTTTACTAGGTATCAAGACACGACCACTTTCTATATGAGATACCAGGCCTGGTAGCCTTTTGCTATCATGAACTTAGCTTTGGAGTCCGATGGCTAGCAGTGCGAGTTGAGCGCGCAAGAAAGCAAGTGGAGGCGTTTGATTCAGATCGTCACTAACCCCCACCTCATAAAAGCGAGAAAACTTACGAAGATTTGAAGGCTAAGATAGGATCCTACCTTGGCCACTAGAATCTTCTTCTTTTACCTTTCTTTTTATTTTTTTTATCCCCTGCGATATAAAAACATGGTCTTTTGTATAATGCGATTGGCCACCCTATTTGGCCGAAAGTCTAATGAAGAAGACCTTTTACCTTCCAATTTATTGTATATTACCTAGAATTTTATTGGGTGCCTTGTTATATTTTATTGGCACACCCACCCCATGCTCATGTAGGTACAGGAGCGGAGAACACCAAACGTCGCGGCCCCACAACCAGTAAAAATGGATAACACATTTACTTCCATATATATTCAAATTTACCGCTATATGAAGTTGCTTTTACTGTAATAACAAATTTACTGGATGACTTGCTAGAAATTACTGGCACACCTCGCGTATCACATGCTGGCCGTGTGACGTCATTCACGTGGGACGAGACGTTCGGGGTTGAACCCAGATGTCTGTACTCATGAATTTACTGTACGCCTCATTAGACTTTACTGTCACATCCGTCGTAGCGCACATGTCTGTGGCCTCCACACCCTGGGATAGAGGAGCACATGAGACAGGAGCAGAGAACCCAAACGTCGTGCCCATACAAGTAAAATGCAACTTCCCCTTGCCCCCGATTTACTGCCAAATGAAGCTACTTTTACTTTCACACATATTACAATTTACTGCCAAAATGACCTGCTTTCACTGTACTCATTAATTTATTGTACGACTCGTTAGACTTTACTGGCACATCCACCGTAGCACACATGGTCTATGGCTCCCACCCCTGGGGATTTCTAAAAAAAACATTAAAAAAAGTCTGCTAAGAGATGTCACGACAATAAAATGGGTATCACAAATACTTCACATATATTACGAGAGTTACTATCAGATGTGACATCGCGTGTGGGGGTCATGGGTTCATGGCCCAAGAAAAAAAATTACGCCGAGAAATGATGAGTCAGTAGAATGGATATCACGATTACTTTCACATACATTACAAGTTACTACTAGATGTGACATCGCGTGGCGGGAGGTCGTGGGTTCATGGCCCAAGAAAAAAAAAGCCCACTGAGAGATGATGGGGCAGTAGAATTGGTATCACAATTACTTTCACATACTTACAAGTTACTGTCAGGTGTGAGGTCACACGGTAGGGGATCGTGGCCCAAGAAAAGAGTCTACTGAGAGATGATGAGGCAGTAAAATGGATATCACAATTACTTTCATGTACATTATAAGTTACTGCTAGATGTGACATCGCGTGGGGGGGTGGTGGGTTCGTGGCAAAAAAAGAGTCCTCTGAGAGATGTTGAGGCAGTAAAATGGGTATCATAAATTACTTTCACATACATTACAAATTATTGCCAGATGTGACATCGCGCGTGGGGGTCATGTGTTCATGGCCCACAACTGTTCGGATTGGCTCGCTCGGACGGGAGTCTACGTGCACGGGTCCCTTGGCTCGCTGGGGGCACACGCTTGGTCGGTCGCGGTGGGCTAGCTAGGGCATAGTATAGTCTATTCTACGCTCAGCTATAGAATTGTGTGTGTGTGTGTGTCTACATATATCTACACGGTAGCGCTATTCAAAGCTACTTGTTTGAATAGCTTTTTTTCGCATGGGCGCGGCTGGCGCGCCTCGGTGGCTCGCCCACCCGCGCTTCCCACACGGATCGGCGATAAAATATCTGGCGCACATCGTTGTGATTGGCAATAAATGGCTCGGTATCCTCCAGACCAGCAGTGAAACTTCTGTATAACGTAATTTGCGGTAAAATCGACTATAAAAATGATCGCGTGATGACCACATCGGCAGTAAAAAAATGGTCGCTCCTGGAATCGATAGTAAAAACTCGCAAATCGGATGGTGCTTGTTGGCGCACCAGCCCTCGTGCTTCCCACACGGGATCGCAGTAAAACAAAGCGTGCGACAGTAAAAAAAAATGGTCGCTCCCAAATGGGATGGTGCTTGACTATAAAATTAGTCCCGAAAAACACTAGTATCGGCGGTGAAAAGGTACCCCCCCCCCAAATCATTTTTTTTGTCCCACTGAGCTTTATCGTTTATTTCGAGCTATATTACTATAAATGCCATGAATTATTACTGCTCATGTGTATGTTTGTAATTACTGTTCTTATTACAACGTTTTACTTTATTACAAACTATATTTTACCATATGGCATGAATTCATAATATGTTCGCGCGATTTCCATGCGTGCCACCAAAAAAAATTGCTCCCCCCATATCCTCCCGCGCCGCCTACTAAAAAATACGAGCGATCCCATGCATCCCACAAAACGCGCTCCCCATGTAATCGATCATAAAAGCTGCCCCCTTCTCCCACATTCACCCGATCAACATCGCTTCTCCCCGCCACTTCTGAGCAAGATGAGGACACCCGACACCGATCGGTCGTACACACACGTATGTGTGTTTTACGGGTCTTCCATGTTTTACTGTCCTATGTACTATCCTTTACTTGCTTTTCCATTGTATATTACTGTGTTAACTAGGATTTGCTGTTGTCAGGACGAGGACATTCCCGACCATATGGTTCCCTAGGTCTGAATGAGGTTCGATAATCTGGGTGTTGCTTACTAGTTCTACTGTCGGTACGTACGACATGCTTGTTTTGGGGTCAGAAAGAACAAGAGCAGGAAGACATTCAAGGAGTTCTGTTGCAGTCTGGAGGGGAAACACGACTTGTACATGTCAGAGAAAGAGCATGAATGTTGCAAGACCTCTAAGAGGATTGAGTGTAGGACATTCGTGAAGCTAATGAAGAGCCCAAAAGATGGCTCTGTTTGAATCCAGTGGGTTGTGTTGGAGCACAACCATCCCCTCGCTAGGACGTTGTCCTTGGTCGTGTTCATGCAGTCACATAAGAATTTTGATCCCTCCTTGATGCAACTCATCGACACCATGCAGGTCGGCAGGGTCCCTCACAATGCTATGATGAACATTTTGTCATAGATGCACGGGGGGCAGCATAACATACCATTCACCGCGCGTGACCTAGAAAACAAGTTTTTACCGTGTTCCATCCTTGTCTTTATTGCTATGACTGTGTCGATTTATTGTTCTCTTCTTATTCTCGTTTTTACTACTACAGTCGTGTTGATTTACTGCTCTTCATGTATTCTTGTTTTTACTATTATGATCGTGTTGATTTACTGTTTTTACCATCTACTCTAATGGCTATCTATGGAAGGCTGCGAATACGCGCGCTGATCACGCTGACGATGTGAATAAGCTAATGGCTTTCTTCAAGGAGTGTCGAGCGCAGAATGACAAGTTGTACTACGATTTACAGGTGGATGATGACGGCATTGTGAAAAATGTCTTTTGGAGCCACGCGAGTTGCCACGCAGAGTACACTGACTTCGAAGACGTCGTCATGTTCGACACGACCTACAAAACCAACCGATATGAGATGCCTCTTGTAACATCCCAAATCTTGGGTTTGTATTTCAAATGTATAAAAATGAGGAGATTTTAAAACTTTTGAACATGCATTGGTTTTTATGGAGCATTTGCATAAATTTTCGCATTTGAAATTGTTGAAATCAAAGAAAACATACAACTCAAATTGAAGTTCCAAAAGAAAACAGAAACAAAAACTTATGAACATCTTCTAGAAATAATTTATTCAAATACTACAATAGTTATCATGAATTAATATAATTTTTCCCAAATTTTTGGAACTAAACTCAACCCTTAGAAAAAATCAAACTCACATCAGCAACCTATTCTAGGTTTGAATTCAAATTAAGCAATGAAAAGTTAAACAGTGAGGTTTCCAATTTTACATGGGTACTAGGTCATCCCAGGAACTTCTCTGAAAAAATTCAGATTTTTAGGATTTTATTTGCTATTTTTAAACCCCCGGTCAAAGTATTTAGGTTTTGAATTAATCTCAGTCAATCTTAACATTTTTCCTTGGGCTCAAACCACACGGACTTGGCTCGGCTGAACCAACCCGCACCGCACCTTACCACACCCAGGCTCGAGCCAACTTCGCGCGAGCCATCCGATCTAAATCCAACAGTCCAGGTCGGTTGGAACGTTCAGACCGCTTGGACGTTCATTTCAATCAAGACCGTCCAATCTCCATCGGACTGTCCTCGTCACTTGGGCTGTTCGAACTGTCTGAACAGCCATCTCAATCGGGGCTGTCCATTTTCAATCGAACGCCCTGAGTAATCCAACCAAGCGATGCACTATTGAACCAACCGAGCCAGTCTCCTTCGCTCGTGTCGCTGACGCATAGGGCCCACGCTCTAGGCCTTCTTCTCCAACGCGTTGCGAAGCTCAGGAGCTGAGCTCCATGCGGCGGCCGCGCCTTCGTCCATGCAACAGTCACACCGTGGATGCACCGCCCACTCCAGCCACTCCTAGAGTTTCGCCATCTCACGCCGCCTCCTTTTCGTCTCTTTCCCAAGCTTAACCCCGCTCCATCGCCTCCATTCAACTCATTCCTCCTCTCGGTGGCTGAGGAGGGAGAGGCTCGCTTGTGCTCCTTTCTTGAGTAAGCTCCTTTCCAGTGTGCCCGTTCTCTTCCACGTTCATCACCGTCCTCATTTTTACTAATGCCTTCCCCTACCAATGTGTCTAGCTCTGGGGACACGTTCGTGCCATTCTTCTTCACCAGAGCACGCACCCGAGCCGCCGCCGTGTCAACTTCGTGTCCAGTGAGGTTTTCACTCTCCCTTGTGCGTCACCATGCACCATATGACACTAGGAAACTTTCCCCCACATTGATTTTACCTTTTGTTCCACAGGATCGCCAGACCTCGGATTTTTCTCTATTCTGATCAGCGCCCTTTTGTCCTCGGCTCAAACGCGGTGAGTCTTGTCCCAATTCTTTGCTCTGGAATCATCTCCTCACCCCACTTGTGCTATCCCGGCATTTCATTACGTCTCTTTTTGCTCAGGCTAAGCTCCCCACGGCGAAGCCTCCGCCACCGTCACAGTTTCTCGTCGCCGGCACGTCCCTGTCTAGCTCATCTTCTTTGCATCACTCCGGTGAGTTTCTAGTGTCTAGTAGTACCTTATGCATGCGTTAGCTAGGCAAGAGCGTTGCCGAAACGCTTTTGTCGTTTTGGCCGTATCTTCTCCTCCGCCCCTCTCTGGCTAGCTGCCGCTATAGGCCGGCTCAGCCGCCGTGAATGCCACCAATAGGTGTGCAAGCTTATTATGGAACCATTCATGCCCTTAGCTAAGCGCCATGTGGCGAACTACTTGACAATGCACCGATGGCGCAACTCATTGTTGTCGGAATGCCCAACAACACTGTAGCAAATCATTAGGGCTTATGGCAGTCATTAATAGCTAATAAATTTCTTAGATTTCAGTAACAGCTGCCTTAACATGCTTTTGTGTCTATGGTATGTGGGACCCGCGTATAGAAAACATTAGGTTTAAGCGTCGATTAAAGCTAGAGTCTCTAACGTGTAAGACCCACCTGTCAGTTCGCATGAGTTAGAGTTCAAACGTATCCGCCGTCCGATTTTGATTCAAAGGTCTAGATCAGTTTGGCCGTTCGAACCATCCAAACATCTCTTCGTTGGACCATCCGATTTTGATTCAACCGCTTAGATCTCTTTGGCCGTTCGGACTGCCCGACATAGCCGTTCGTGTGGGTCGTCCGATTAGAACTCAACGGTCCAAACGTTTTATGCTCAGGGTTTGTAAGAAAATCTGTGTACCAATTATTTTCGTACTAAAAATTGTTTTAAACTTCGAAATTGCATAAGTAATTCATCTTAACACCAAAATGAGTGAAACCAGTTTTGAAAATTTTCATTTTAAACTAACTTTATTTTAAAATAGGTTTCAAATACCTCACTGTCACAGAAAATATAGTTTGTGGGAAGTGATCCAAAAATGAATTATCTTTACACTAGAAATTGTTGTTAACTTCGAAAATCCATAACTAATTCATAAAAACTCCAAATGAGATAAACTCAGTTATTTTGATCTTATAATATTATTATATATTTACCTATGTAATACTTGTATCCACCACTTCTCTACAAAATTTCACCAAATATTTAATTTCGGGTGAATAGTAACAGATAACAATTTCCTTGGATTTTCTGGAAATCTGATTTTTCAAATTGCCATAACTTCTTCATACAAACTCCAAATCAATTGATTTTTGTTCCTAAATTCATATAAAATCATAGCCTACCTTCTGTGAAATTTTCATATATTTTGGTGAAATTTGAATTTTTAGTTATATTTGGTGTTATGTGTTCTTATTGGCTTTTCGTATTAGAACATTAGATTACGAAGATCTGAACGAACCCAATTGTGATCCTCAACAAGAGCAAGAGGGTTATATTAAAAAAGGCAAGCAGCCCCCCCCTTGATCATATTGATCATATTACTTTCGATACAAAATATCTTGTTTGTAACTTGTATGTATGCATGTTCTACTTGAATGGTTATTTTTCGTTAGAGGTAGATATTCCTATTAGATGCATGAGTTGTAGCAAATATTTATCCCTTGCCACTAAACCTAAGTTATTATTCTCGCTGATGTTAGTGCTCGGTGGATGTTATAGAGTCTATACATGTATATGCGATGTGTTGCTCAGTCATGCATAGATTTCGGTAGAATTGGGCGGTTATCGACTTAGCCGAAAACCTTGATCACACAAATCATTTTATTACACTATGTACTCGACGATACCCAGTAATAGGTTGACCGGACCTATGATAGATCTCAGTCTTACGAGGGGAATACTCCTCGTAGTTTATCTCTTCTTCTTGATTCCCATGTCGGAATGGTGGCGATCACCTTTCCGAGGGTTTCTTGATCATCGATCGTTCGAAAGAGATTTCTCGGTAGGTGATCGATCGACTTCTTGTTCGCGTCGATTCCTCCGTGAGTGATATGTTCGATCGGTAGTAGCCAAAAGTCGTATTGCTATGACTTCTGAATGATGTCGTGGCGCTTCGGCCTTGCCATCGTGTTCGAAGCCTTTGTGCGATCTCTTCAGCGAAGAGGTCGTAACTGATCTTTCGGGCTAGCTCTTGAGTTGGATTCTCGAGCAAGTCATTGATGTCTTGAAGTTCTTGAGCTTCCTTCGATCGATATTGGATGCGCCCGACAGATTCTTCGGGCTTCAATTTTCTTCCGTTCTTGAGGCGCATTAATGAAGTGCGAGAATGTCGAGATTTCCTCGCGTTCATGAAGGTGTTGGTCGTGTCGCGGTGGTGGCGTCCTTGCCAGCGTCACGAGAGGCGCGATGTGTGATCTTCTGGAAGGGTCTCCATCTCGGTCTCTAGAAGAGTGATCTTGATCGAGGAAGGGCGAAGACCTCCGTTGATGATTCTCACTTGCGCTCGAGGCCTCTCCGCGAGGAGTTATCGAGACACCATCTGGCGACTTGGAGTAATCCCTCGGTAGGGAAGTGCAGGTTATCTTAGTCTCCGTCGGCGGTGTGATCTGCGGAGATGGTCGAATTTGTAGGAAAAGCATGCTTGATCCGCTCTCTCTAGCGTCATCAGGAGAGAGGATCACCGATGATCTTGGTGAAGTCCCGAGTGTGGCTTCTAGAGCTTGCCTCACCAAGTCGGACCGCCTTAGGGGACTTGGACGCCGAGGAAAAACTCTCGTCATGTCGTGAGTCCACAGGTGTGGTCTGGTCGATTGACCCTTGTCCTTTGAGAGGGTAGATTCCTCTCTCGGACGTCTTGTTGTGGGGATAAGGATCCTCCTCAACTCCAGCGTGACATTGTCTCTGGATCGTGGGAAGATCCCGAAAGGCGGCAATGCCATAGGATGAGTCATCACTTGGTTAAATGTCGAATCCGGCATCCATGTCGGCGTCTGCGTGTCTGCCAAGTCGAACCGGTTCTCCTCGTTCCATTCTCCGGAAGATCCCCACGATCGGCGCCAAGCGCTTCGGTGTTTTAGAACCGAACTTATGTAAAGATTGTTTGATTAGGGGTCTCCTAGAATGGAATCACGCAGAGATTGACACGGGATTTTTATACGAGTTCGAGCCTTCTCAGGAGAAAATAACAACCCTACTCCTATGTGTGTATGGTATTGAGTGTATTACGAACAATCGGGGAAAAACTAAGACTATTACAGATAGTACTTGTATTCTGATGGCGATTGATCTGTCCTTCCTTTCTCGATTGCGCCTTTTATAGTGCGTGAAGGAGCGGCGATTACTCGAATAAGCGGCGCCTCATCACCTCTCATGTATTCAGGCGCCGTTGGTAATAATCACGGTGTATTAACTCCTCCACATCGCTAATGACTATATACGAGAGATAATGGAGTATTACGTGTCATTACTCATGAGAATAACGGTATGATATTTGTTTGAATCCCTTAATCAATAAGACCCACTTATGCAGAGGTTTATTTGATCATAAGGTGATCGTAGTTGACCTAGTTGTAGAGGAGCCTCGACTATGAGGTAGTCGTAGCAAGACTTACGACTATGGGATAGTCGTAGCATATCTTACGACTATGGGGTAGTCGTAGCATAACTTACGACTATGGGGGTGGTCGTAGAAGAACTTCGACCACCCATTAGGCTCTTCCCTCATAACATTAAGGGGTATACTCGGGGTCCACATGGCGTCATATTTACCTATAATAAGAATTATAGATAAAAGATAAAATGAGGATTATTATATCCTCGTCATCTAGCCCCCACTTCAAGTGAAAGCAACTTACTTGGTAAAGGAGTTATAGATGGTCTTCGACCACGAGAGGATCGTGAAAAATAGTCGAAGGAAAAACTCTTCAATTGTATACTACTTTGACCCGAAATATGCTTGGTCAAGAAAATTACCTCGACCATCAAGTAGTCGTAAAAGCATTCCCTACGATCACGAGGTAGTCGTAGTATAGTGATCGGAAGAAAGAACTTTCCGATTATCATTTCCTTTGGTTGAAAAGATCTAACCAAGGAAGTAATTTAAGCGAGGTGTAAGCATAAACCTGATTTTCTCGGCGGACACCTTTGGGGAATCTCAAGCGGCGTCCAGATTAACTTTGCTGTTGAAGTGGTTCAGAGGCGATGGCGACCCTTGGAATATCACGCCTCGGCTCAAGGTGCGTGGTTATAAATACCTACAGGGGTAAAACCTAAGATCTTACCTTTCCCCAAATCATTCTCTTTGTTCATCAAGTTCTTGTCTTCTCGCCACCAACTCGATCGAAAATCTCCTCTTTACGAGAAAAATGGCGGAGAGTTTCGAATGGGCGAGTCGGAGATGGATCTGGCGAAGATGCAAACCCTTGTCAATCTTTGGGAAGATTCGAGAGAAAGTTCTTGTGGAGTGGTTCGGTAGCATAGCGACAATGGCCGTCGGGGAGGAAGGACAAATCCCGTCTTCGAGGCGTATTGTGAGTGTGGTCTTCGATTACTGCTCACCCTTTCTCACATTGATACTCGAGCATTTTGAAGTGGAATTGGTGAACCTTGGTCCTAATTCCATCACCATGTTGGCGTATTCGTATATCTGTGTGGCGTGCACAGGAATTCAGCGGATCTTGAGCTTTTCGATATTTCTCTGGAATGGCTCGACAATGCAGGATAAATTTGGAAGTTATGGTTTGAAGCTCCATGACGGGAAGTCGAAGGAGTATATTCAGATGTTCACGGCCCTCATGGCGTTGTGGAGAAGATGTGGTTTCTTTGGAAAGTCACCTCAGAAGGCAGATCTTTCTTTGAAGGAAAGGCTTGAAAAGAAAGCTTCACGGATTCGACTCCCTAGGATATCAATCAGTGCCCCTATATTCAAGCCATCAAGGATTTGAAAGCGAGAGGGTTATTGGATGGCATGTGGTGAAGGATTTCATCACCGTCGAATTAGTCCTTTGAAGAAACGAGTGCCTCCTATGTGGAGGTACACGGGACAAAAGACCCGACCGGGGACTCTGAGGGAGGTAAGTAGTTTTTCGACTTAGCTCTCGGTTTGGTCTTCTGCAAAGTTGTTTAAAGAATGCCTTTATCTGTTTGAGCAGATCTTTCACCGTGAGATTGGCGTTAGAGTCGGACTCGTTTGCGAGAAGCCTCCGCCACTTAGTGTGGCGGTTCCTAAGATCCTTGCGGTCATATCCGCAGAGGAAAGGATGGTTAGCCTAAAGGTGTCGATAGTTGATTTTATCCTTAGGACTTCATAGTCGTAGAAAGAACTTACGACTAGAGAAATGTTGTAGAAAAACTTACAACTTAGTAGTGACCGTAGAAAATCTTACGATCGAGGAAAGATAAATGAAAAACTTACGACTTGATCTTTGGTCGTAGAAGGTCTTCGACCGATTAGTAATCTTCTTTTTCTGTTTTGCTTCTGAAAGTAGATATGGAAAATCGTCGGAACGACGAAGAAGCTATCTTGATAACCATCGGTGCGAGTTGACAAAAGACAAAGGCTCGGCTCCTCCGTCAAGAGGCGTCGACTTACAAGAGCGGCGACAAGGGAGAACAAGCTCGAGTTCTAGCCCTTGACGGATCCTCTGCAAAAGTGGCGGAACATAGCCTTGATTGAAGCCAAAATTTGAAGCGGTGAAGTGAGGAGGTCGAAGCAACTGAACCTCTTAAGCGCAAACCTCGCAAGGCCAAGGTACCCTTCTATTATGACAAAAAATCTTTCGCAGTTTCTGCCACCCCTGGTTTTGCTAGGCACCTAGAAAAGGAGAACTGGAAGGAGTTTATATCTTTTGTGAAGGACAACTTGATCGGTAGAGCCTCTTTGTTGAGGTAGCGCTGCTCTTAGAGTGATCGAGACCGATCTCGGCCCTCCGGAAAGTCAGGAGACCATAGAGATGGTCCCTGTTCAAGACTCACGACCAGATGTGGTCATCACTGAACCTATTCCCCAGCTTGAACTACGACCGGATGTGGTCGTGAAAAGAAATCAAAATTCTTCCATCGGAAGATGGCTCCAAAGTTTGATTAAGTCCGGGCCAGAGGTATGTGAAACAAGCTAAAGTGTAAAACAGCATTTACCTTTTGCTTTCCACAATTTTACTTGCTATCCTTTGTTGTTTTTAGCCCGACTCCTTAAGCCCCGAGAATGCTTCCATTGAGAAGCCTATTGCTACCTCTCCATTCTTTGGAGAGACAACAAGGAAGTGGTCGATGGATCATCCTCGGCCGGTGGTAGAAAAAGTCGTGGCTCCAAGTGGTTGTCACGACCGTGAAATCGTAGCTATAGCCCTTGAGGCGTGGCCATAATTCTTGAGTGGCATCTACAACCACCGAGGTAACCGCCATGACCAGCGAGGTTGCGACTACTATCATCGAGGTAGCGGCTACACCTATTGAGGCGTGATTCACGACAAGCGAGATAGTCGCCATGACCACTAACGTGGTCGTGGGACCCGGAGAGAAGTCGCGAAGCCTCGCCCAAGGTGGTGATGTGCACGACCACCGTGCGGGGAAGAAATCGTTGCAGGACCTCCTTCACGGTACCCAAAGAGAAACTACAATTTCATAATCGGAAGATGAAGAATACTTCAATTTACATTACGATTTCTTTGGCCTGCTTCCATAGTGGGGTCTTCTACCTTTAAATCTATGCACCGGTCCCCATCCCAAAGACATTCCCAATAGAGGAACACTTTTGATAATGGCGCCTTGAAAAGGTTTGGTGGGACCAAGTTGAGAGAGTGGACGAGAGGTATAATCTTCTCTTATTTCTCACTGTCTTGTCTTTTGCAGAAAGCCATAGAGCAAATCGCCGTTGTCGGTGAATATCATCGACAACTTCTAGAGCTGCGACAGGAAAAAGAGGAACTCTGCAAACAGGCAGAGAGATGGTAAGTCACTGTTTTTCATAATCATTTTTGACTACTTACATAGTGCTTACGGGGTTTGTCATGGAAAAACTCACGACTAGGTACTGGTCATTAAAGACTTACGACCAGTGGCTTTGTCGTAGAAGAACTTATGAATAGGTGATGGTCATAGAAGAACTTACGACCATGAGATTTTGTCGTAGAAAAACTTACGACTAGGTCGATGGTTGTAGAAGAACTTACAACCGATTGACCAATGCTTATGTTCACTTTTATCCTTTGCGGGTTGAGCGGTGGCCTTAAAGACCTTAGCCGACTTCGCTCGATTATGAAAAAGAGGAGTCAAAAAGCTATAGGAAAAAGTAGAATTCCTTTTGGGGAAACTTAAAAGCCAATTCGCAAATGCGAAATTGCATGAAGGAATAAGCGATGAAGTCTTGAACTTAAGGCGCTTCGACTTTGATCTTTATCTAACTCTCGCTTCTTTTGGAAAAAGAAGATGAGATGAAAAGCTCGAGAATGAAGTCAAAGAAAACTTGATCATTCACGAGCTTACTCGTATGTCCAAAAATAAAGATCAAGATCTTGAGGCGCCGAGAACTTCGAATATCGGGTAAGTAATTCTTTACCGTAGTCCTTCTGAGCTATCTCCTTTTCTTACTCTCACTTCTTTTCTAGGAATGGATCTTGAATTGGGAAGGCTCGAGACTGAAATCACGAAAAAACCATGATTTATAACGGGACCGTCCTTATTGCAAAGAAGAATCAGAGGACATTAGATCATGGGAGAAAAAGCATCTTTGAGACCGTTGCTTCCCATAATGAAGAGGTCAAGAAGTTGGATTCTCGACTAGTGGGTAAGAAATTCTTTTACCCGTGATTATTTTTCTTTTCTTTTCCTCTAGAAGTTTTATCTTTGTTTGGCTAATCTTATTCTTTTGAACAAGTGGTGAAAACAAAAAGCTTCGAGAGCTTCGACTTGTACCCAACAGGAGATGGAAGCAATGAAGATTAAACTTCAAGGCAACATCACGCTCCTGAACAATGTGCTTGGTGAGCTACATAGTGAGGGAAAGACTCCTCAAAATGATACGATAACCGCTCACATAAGTACTATTGGGGATCAAGTCGGGACTTTGCAAGATCTGGTGACTACTCTGAAGGCCAACCAAGCTGAATCGATAAAGGAAGCGGTCGAAACTGCAGTAAGTTATGCATTAGCAAAACTTAAAGCTCATGACCCCAACCTTAATGTGCAACCACTCGAAGCCGACTTATTTGCTCTGAAGCGAAGGAAGGCGTCGATGGAGGAGATCTGTCGGTTAGTAGGAAAGTTTCAGAGGAGATGTAGTTGGGATCTCCCTCTTCTGAGTAGCTTGTAATAAACCTGTGAAAAACAAGCTTTTGTTGATGTAATATACGATCCATCTTGTTTCCTGCAAATTATCTTATCGAGTAGTTAGTAACTCAAAAGATGACTTCTTTCCGTGTAGTTGGAGGGCGCATTTCTAAAATGGCTTTTATCTTTTGAGGATTTGCTTGATTCCTCGTATTGATACTAGGAATCCAAGCAATTTCCTGAGAATTCAAATACACACTTCTCGAGATTAAGTTTTAAGCGATGTTTTACGAGATTGTCGAGCGTTTCTTGCGTCGATAATATGATTAAGTCTCTTGATGCTTTTGACAACTAGATCATCAACATAGGCTTCTAGATTTCGACCTAATTGAGATGAAAAAGTTACTGCATCAAGCGTTGAAAAGAAGCGCCCGGCATTTTTAGACCAAATGGCATTTTGACATAGCAAAATATACCAAATGGTGTAATAAATGCGGTCTTTTCTTCATCGTCTAGACACATATTGATCTGGTGGTATCGAATATGCGTCTAAAAACTTAACATTTCACAACTGCGATGAGAGTCAACCAAGCGATCGTCTGAGGTAAAGGAAAATCGTCTTTTGGACAAGCTTTATTAAGATCGATAAAGTCTCGCACATCGCCATTTGCCGTTTGACTTTCTAACCATTACAAGGTTAGCCAACCATTCGGTGGTTGACCTCTCTTATAAAGCTTTGCTTTAAGTAGCTTATCAATTCGATTTAATAGCATCTTGTCGATCGGGGCAAATCTCCGCAATTTTTGTTTTACGGTACTTTGTCGGTAGTAAAAGCTAGCATGTGCTCGATCACCTCCACAGGGACTCGGGCATGTCGGATGCTTGCCACGCGAATACATCTGCGTTAGCTCGGAGGAAGGTGATGAGGCGTCTTCCTATTTGGGGTCGGAAGTATCCCGATGCAAACGATCTTGAGACTCCCTGCGTCGGAGGAACCTCTTTGACTTTGTCGTTCGGCTTTGGTGCGACTTTGAAGCCGACTTGCTAGTCGAAGGATGACTTTCTTCTCGAGTTGGTATTTGTCCTACCATCTCGAGGATCGGCGATCGCGGTATCGCCATCTTCTTGTCACAATGGATTGTGATTACTCCTTTGGGACTGGCATCTTAATACATTGATATCCATAATGAGTAGCCATTAATAATTTTGCCAAAGTTGGTCGTCCAGAGTATGGCGTTATATCTCAAATGTCGAAATCGACCACATCAAAGGAGATTTTCTCGTCACGAAATTATTTGGTGAACCAAATGTTAAAGGAAGAAACTTGACCAATTGGTTTGGTAGAAGATCTGATGCGATCCCATGGAAAGAGTATCGTCCGGTCTTACTTTGGTCACAGGTACTTGCATGTCATCGAGCACTCGTAAATAAAATATTTAACGAGCTTCCACCATCAACAAAACTTCGATTGACCCGACAATTGTTGATGGTGGGTTCGATCACGATTGGTATCGACTGTCGAGTCGAAATGTCGGGCGATCACTCTTCTCGAAAGAGATAGTGACTTCCGACCACTCGATAATTTATTGACAAGAGGAGGATCTATGGAGTTTACCTCACGTTCGTGACCTTAAGTACGCCGCTTTGATTCATATCTGGATGATCCCCGTAGATGTGTTCGATGGTGTGTTGCAGATCCTGGAACGGCATCTCCTCTTCGTCATCTGAAGATTTATGACCACTTGTTTGACCTACCTGTTCGAGAGTGGGAAGTGGTCCTTTGCCGTTGTAGTAGTCTTCAAGCTTTCGTTGGAAGACCCGGCAATTGCGAAGGTCATGCCCTTCCTTTTTATGGAAAGGACACCACCTAGGCTTATCATTTTTCTGATCAGGGCTGATGGGGACGGGGGTCCCGATCTTCCAACAGGTTCTGGATATGTTCGATTTAGTGGAGGCGCGACACAAATCGATCCGGCTTCCGAACGACACGTTCCGAACCCCGCAATCGCAGTACCACGTCTCCTCAGGTTATCAACCGTGCGCAGCCCGGTTGACCTCGCCAAGAAGGCTAATCCTCGCCTGCGAATCGAAGAACACAAGCAAGAACAAGGAAGAACACAACGGAATTGCAGATGTATTGTTTAGCACTCGAAAGTTGGGGTCTCACAAACCGATGAACGGCGAAACTGTTCAAGACAGAATTAATCTAAGCAAAACCCAACCCTAATGGTGGGGGTGGCGGCTGGATATAAAGGATTGAGGCGTACAAAACCCTGGGCGCGCCCTAATGGGCTCCAACACGATACAAAGCCGAACGGCCCAAAAGACGGTGGCGCAGCACCCTGACAGATTCTGAATACCCACTTGTTTCGACGATTCCCGTTGACTCAGAAGGAATTTTGACATGGGACCAGAGCCATTGGAAAGGTAGTCTTCTCAGCTTTCCATACATATGTGGAACACGCAAAACGGAGCCCGGATGCGATCTGGGCGTCCGTTTTAGTGCGGCCTGGTCCTGGACTCCGAATTGGATTCGAAGTCGGCTTGAGTTGGGCCTCCAACATGATTCGACCGCCCTCGCTGGACTTGTGCGCCTCGTAGCCCTTCTCCAAGTACTTCTAGGTCCTCTCCATGGTTCCTAATCATAATTAAATCATTAGGTAGCAATCGATTCTCAAATGAACAAAAAGAAGTACTTAGGAGCGAGCTCACTGTAAATTCAATTGTCGGTATGAGCTCTAGTGATTGGTCCTTGAATATCAAGTGGAGGATTGTTGTGTGTATCCGAAGAAGTGATGTCCTCATCATCCTCCCCCTCTTGAAGCGGAGTTGTCCTCAACTCAGCCTCATCTTCTTCTCCCAAGTATGGCTTCAAATCTGAAATGTTAAAGGTAGGACTAACCCCAAACTCGGAAGGCAACTCAAGTTTATATGCATTATCATTTATCTTCTCAACTATCTTAAAAGGACCAGCAGCTCTAGGCATCAATTTTGACTTTCTTAACTCAGGAAATCTATCCTTTCTCAAGTGCAACCAAACAAAATCACCTGTTCAAGTTTAACTTCCTTTCTACCTTTACTACCAAGAATCCTATATTTTTCATTCATCTTTTCAATGTTTGCCTTAGTGGTCTCATGCATTTTGACAATAAAATCAGCACGCTCCTTAGCATCATTATGAACTCTCTCACTAGTAGGCAAAGGTAAAATATCAATAGGGGCACGGGGATTGAATCCATATACTACCTGAAAAGGACTTACCTTGGTGGTGGAGTGTTCCGCTCGATTATATCACGAACTCAACATCGGCAAACACTCTTCCCATAGCTTCAAATTATTCACAAAACAGCTCTCGGCATGGTAGACAATGTGCGGTTCACCACCTCGGTTTGGCCATCGGTTTGTGGGTGACATGTTGTGAGAACAACAACTTTGTACCCAACTTGTTCCATAGAGTACGCCAAAAGTGACTCAAGAACTTGGCATCACGATCTGAAACAATAGTAGAAGGCATACCATGCAAGCGAACTATCTCTTTGAAAAAGATTCACAATATGAATAGCATCATCGGTTTTATGACATGGTATAAAATGAGCCATCTTAGAAAAACGATCCACAACAACAAAAATGCTATCCTCCCCTCTTAGTCTAGGCAAGCCTAAAACAAAGTCCATAGAAATATCGCCTTACGGAATAGAAGGAGCAGGAAGAGGCATATACAAACCATGTGGATTCAAGCGAGACTTAGCTTTTTGACATGTAGTGCAATGAGCCACAAACCGCTCAACATCTCGCCTCATTTTTGGCCAAAAGAAGTGTGTGGCGAACGTCCTCCGTCTTCTTAGCACCAAAATGTCCCATCAAACCGCCTCCATCGCCTCTGCAACAACAAAAGACGAACGGATCCAATCGGAATGCATAGGCGGTTAGCTCTAAACAAGAACCCATCATTGATCACGAATTTATTCCATGCTTGTCCCTCTTTACAATGCAACAACACATCCTTAAAATCAGCATCTAAAGCATATTGTCCTTTAATGGTTTGAAGACCAAAATGTGACAATCAAGTTGAGACAACATGGTATAGCGTCGAGACAAAGCATCGACAATCACATTATCCTTCCCTTTCTTGTGTTTAATGACATAAGGAAAAGATTCAATAAATTCAACCCACTTAGCATGTCTCGATTCAAATTGGTTTGACTACTAATATGCTTAAGTGATTCATGATCGAGAATGAATGACAAATTCTTTAGGCCATAAATAGTGTTGCCACGTCTCTAAAAACGAACAAGAGCATACAATTCTTTATCATCGTGGAATAATTAAGAGCAGGACCATTCAATTTTTCACTAAAGTAGGCAAGAGTTTGCCTTCTTGCATCAAAACACCACCAATACCAATTCCGCTAGCATCACATTCCACTCAAAAGTCTTACCAAAATTCGGAAGTTGGAGCAATGGTGAGTGTGTAAGCTTGTCCTTCAAAAGATTAAAGGACTCCTCTTGTGATGGCCCCAATGAAACCGACCATCTTCTTTGTCAACTCAATCAACGGTATCGCAATGGTGCTGAATTCCTTGACAAAGCGGCGATAAAACCTGCAAGGCCAAGAAAACTCCGCACTTGGGAGACCGTGGTGGCGTGGGCCAACTCCATATCGCCTCCACCTTGGCTCTATCAACCTCAATTCCTGTGGAGTCACAACATAGCCAAGAAAGAGACTCGATCCGTGCAAAAGGTGCACTTCTCAAGGTTACCAAACAAGCGTGCATCTCTCAAAGCATTAAAAACAGCACGTAAGTGATTCAAATGTTCATCCATAGACTTGCTATAAATCAAGATATCATCAAAGTAAACGACCACAAATTTGCCAATGAAAGGGCGTAAAACCTCGTTCATTAATCTCATGAAAGTGCTAGGTGCATTAGTTAAACCAAAAGGCATGACTAACCACTCATACAAGCGAACTTAGTTTTAAAAGCGGTTTTCCATTCATCGCCAAGTTTCATTCTTATTTGGTGGTATCCACTCATAAGTCAATCTTTGTGAAAATTATAGCACCACACAACTCATCAAGCATGTCGTCTAGCACAGGAATAGGATGACGATACCTTATAATAATGTTGTTAATGGCTCTACAATCTACACACATACGCCAAGAACCATCTTTTTTGGGTACCAAAAGAACAGGAACAGAACAAGGACTAAGGCTCTCACGTACGTACCCACGGTCCAAAAGGTCTTGGACTTGTCGCTGAATCTCCTTAGTCTCTTCGGGATTGGTCCTGTACGCCGCACGGTTTAGCAAACTTCGCTCAGGATCAAGTCAATCTGGTGCTCAATCCCTCGAATGGGTGGAAGTCCCGGAGGTATCTCATCAGGGAAGACATCTCTAAAATCCTGCAAAAGGTTAGTGACCGGAGCAGGCAAAGTGCAAGGCATATTATCAAGAGAAAATAAAGCATCTTTGCACACCAAAGCATAGCATGTATCATTAATATCATCAATTTCAGCAAGGTCTGATTTTGTGGCAAGCATAATGTAATGTTTTGCAGATTTATCATGTTAGTTGGATCATTTGCGTGAAGAACTCGCTCCCTATCGGCCTCTATAATCTCATTTGGGGTCAAAAGCGTTAAAGTAACTTTCTTTCCTTATGCATAAAAGTGTATTTGTTACTACTACCATGGTGTAAAGCATCATTATCAAATTCCCAAGGTCGACCCAATAAAAGAGAGCATGCTTGCATGGGAACCACATCACTATCAACATGATCAGCATAAGCACCAATGGAAAAATGAACTCGGCATGTTTGTGTTACCTTAGCTTTTCCAGAGTCATTTAACCACTGAATATGGTATGGATGTGGATGCGGTCGCGTGGTCAAGCCAAGCTTCTTGACCAAATCGAGAACTCACCAAGTTGTTGCAACTTCCTCCATCAATGATGACACGTCTTGCGCGGTTCTTGATTGCAAAGAAAGTCTGAAACAAATTATGGCGTTGAAGCTTATCGGGTTGTTGTACTGTGCCTTTGAGGACTCATTGCACAATGATGCTCCGTAGCGTCGCTGTGGACGCCCCACCAAGGAACAGGTCGTCATGACCACCGCCATTGTCGTCCGAGGCAGCAGCTACGTCATCATCCTCCTCGACATCCGAAGTGCTGATGTAGCCTCCATCTTCCGTGGCGATGTATGCCCGTTAGCTAGGGCAATTCCTCCGCACATGACCAAGTCCATGGCGGCGGTGGCATCAATGTCGGAGGAGCGGCCCTTGGCTGGAGCCTGCAAAGAATTTTTTGTAGAATCTGCAGGGCGTGTCGTGGAAGGTGGCTGCGGTGGCGCTGCAGCAATCTTGTTCATCGGTGGTGGAGGAGAACGAAAACTCAAGAAGACTTGGGCGATCCGTCGATGTAGTCGTTCATGGCGTGTAGAGGGTCGTCCGGCTTGCTTGTCGCCGATTCCTTGCGTCCTGCAATTCTTTTTACGCAAGCATAGCAAGTCGGAACAAGCTGTTGTGATATTAAAATCTTTATAATCAACAATGTCACGAATTTCACGCCAGAACCCCGTAGAAACGCGACAAATCTTATCCTCTGTTTCCTCAACAACCCCACAACGCACCATACCCTTTTGAAGCTCGGCATAATAGTCCCAATGTAACTATCACCTTGTTCTAAGCGCTGTAATTTTTTTCTCAAATCACGTTTATATGAGGGAGGAACAAAACGATTACGCATAGCTTCTTTTAACCGCTCCCATGTATCGGGTTGTAGCGCATGGTACCCAGCTCATTCCACCGGATAATAGCAAAGTCCTTAAACTCACTAGTAGCTTGTCTAACTCTATGTTGTTCAGAACCAAGTGAGAATTAAACTTCGCTCTACCGTCATCTCCCAATCAAGATATATTGCAGATCATAAAGGCCAAGAAAAGATGGGATGGTAAACTTGACTTTAGCAAAAGGGTCATCGTTACCATGACGGTTCGGTTATTACCTCCCATACCATATACATTTTTTTGAAGGCGCCGACGTAGTCGTGCATCTTGTGTCTCCGTGATCAATGTTGCCAACCGCATCATGCATCGTGTCATCATCATGATGATGGCCGTCATTGACAGTGGCGGCGTGCCTCAATCGTCCATCGACCAAAGGAGGTCACCATCCGCCGCTCCACCCGCTCAATGCCTTCGTGGTGTTCATCGGGCAATGGCGGCGACGATGGTGTCCATTCGCGCCGAGATCGATGAATGAAGCATTTTGTTTGTCGGCGCAGCTTGTAGGCGGCGCGACTAACACACTCGTTGAAATCGACCGTGTCCGTCTCCTTCGGTCCCTGCCATGGTTAGTGGAAACACAGGGAAAACAAAATGATTATCCCTATCAACTACAAAGGAGGACAGTGGGAACCCGCAAAGGAAGTGGCTTACCAAGCTCTTACAAGTGTTCTTACCACCGCAAACAGGAGGTGGTACAACCGGTGGCTGGTTCGTGATACCTCGAGAGTGTGACACGGCGATTGCAAGGGTCGAAAGCTGTGCTATCCGGAAGTAGGTATGTGGAGCTTGGAAGGCCAAATATGTTAGTGGAACACAAATCAATAATAGATAGTAATGCTGAGAAAATGTCCAAAACACTGGTCCTAATTGCTGGTCTAAATGTGTCCTAAATGTGTCCTATAGCAGGTATGATATGATGAACAAGGAGTCAAGACCAGAATAGGATAGCAAAGACAGCAACAAGGAGAATATCTGTCACCTAAAACTGACAGCACAAATCACTATCTGTATCAATATCTGTAAAGACAGCACAAATCAATATATGTCACCTAAAACTGTGCTCTCTCTCTTTTTTTTTTTTTTTTTTTTTAGGCACGGAGTGCTTTTGCTCTCAGGTGCCTGTCTTTCTTTTTTTTTCAGGCCAGGAAGTGATAGTAGGGCCGAAAATTTTTTTCTTCCTTTTTTTTCTGTTATTTTTTTCACAAAGCGAGCACGAAATAGGAACCACACAAAGTTTCACCTCAATCGATGTAAGGTGTGGCCTACAGAAAATGATGAATGTGCTGTAAATTCGGTGTTGAAAGTTCAGAGCTCGAGTACTGCACTTTCCAGGACGAATTTGGGCAAAATAAATTCGCCAAACCCGACAAAGTAGGGGGGTTTCGGATGCAAAATTTAATTTCACCCAACTTCAAAAAAAAAAAATTTTGATTTCGAGTTCGTATGCGAAAGTTATGGCCGTTTGAAGGAGGGGCCTCCGAGTTATGGTTTCTGTGGAGGCCGAAACGAAATCGGGTGGAGGAAATTGGTGGAAATTGGGGGCAGAAGCTCGGGAAGAGGTGGGGGATGGTGCTGGGTGATCACGAGACACAAAGGGGAATGATGCTGGGTGATCACGAGACGCGATGGATGACTCAAAAACAGAGGGAGGGTGGGTGGGAGAAACAAAAGTTGACAGCTAGGGTTTGTATGAGAGGTAGCGGAAGCAAGACAACCCGAAATAAAACACGATCTAAACTAGCAACACAACTCGGCTAAGGACACAAACTCAACACTACGGACTCTGAAATGAAATTGTGCAAAAGGCTAAACGAGATCTGGGACAGGGAACAACCTATGACTACAATTTTTGTAGGGCTTTTTCTTGGACTCTAGGACGAAACCGAAAACTACAAGGGTAGGGTAAACTCGAACCTGAAGGGACACCTGAAGCTCTGATTACCACTTGATGGGGACGGGGGTCCCGATCTTCCAACAGGTTCTGGATATGTTCGATTTAGTGGAGGCGCGACACAAATCGATCCGGCTTCCGAACGACACGTTCCGAACCCCGCAATCGCAGTACCACGTCTCCTCAGGTTATCAACCGTGCGCAGCCCGGTTGACCTCGCCAAGAAGGCTAATCCTCGCCTGCGAATCGAAGAACACAAGCAAGAACAAGGAAGAACACAACGGAATTGCAGATGTATTGTTTAGCACTCGAAAGTTGGGGTCTCACAAACCGATGAACGGCGAAACTGTTCAAGACAGAATTAATCTAAGCAAAACCCAACCCTAATGGTGGGGTGGCGGCTGGATATAAAGGATTGAGGGCGTGCAAAACCCTGGGCGCGCCTAATGGGCTCCAACACGATACAAAGCGAGCGGCCCAAAAGACGGTGGCGCAGCACCCTGCCAGATTCTGAATGCCCACTTGTTTCGACGATTCCCGTTGACTCAGAAGGAATTTTGACATGGGACCAGAGCCATTGGAAAGGTAGTCTTCTCAGCTTTCCATACATATGTGGAACACGCAAAACGGAGCCGGATGCGATCTGGGCGTCCGTTTTAGTGCGGTTTGGTCCTGGACTCCGAATTGGATTCGAAGTCGGCTTGAGTTGGGCCTCCAACATGATTCGACCGCCCTCGCTGGACTTGTGCACCTCGTAGCCCTTCTCCAAGTACTTCTAGGTCCTCTCCATGGTTCCTAATCATAATTAAATCATTAGGTAGCAATCGATTCTCAAATGAACAAAAAGAAGTACTTAGGAACGAGCTCACCTGTAAATTCAATTGTCGGTATGAGCTCTAGTGATTGGTCCTTGAATATCAAGTGGAGGATTGTTGTGTGTATCCGAAGAAGTGATGTCCTCATCAAGGGCGCTTACCTTTGCCTCTGTCGGAGTGCGGCTTGGATGTGCGTGGTTCTTTATCATTCACAGCCAATACCTCCTTGGAACCGCTGGTTTGGAGTTTTTGACCCTTCGCCTTGTTCTTGGACTTTTTGTTTTTTATCCTTCTTCTTACCAATGTCGCTTTGGCTCTCGAGAGGTATTGTCTTCTCGATCTATTGTATTGTTCCACTCGACCGCCTCAGAAGCAGTGGCATATCGATCAGCCATCTCGAAGAGTTCGGCAACAGAAGTAGGTGGGTTTAAAGCAATGTCTTCTGCTATTCTCCTACTACGAACTCCCTGCTTGAATGCTCTGATGACAGATGAATCAGAAACTTCCGGAATTGAATTACGAACCTGACTAAAGCGCTTGATGAATTGGCGCAAGGTCTCGTTGTCATTCTGTCTCATCCGGTGCAAGTCATCCTCCTTTCCAGGGCGATTATAAGTGCCTTGAAAATTTGCCAATAGAAGATCGCAGAGGTGTTGCCAAGAGTAAATCGACTCGAGTGGTTGATTCAGTAACCACGATCGAGCGGATCCTTCGAGCACAGTTGGAAGATAATTTGCCGTTACATGCTCTCCTCCTTCTGCTGCTCGGACAACCGTTGTGTAGATTTGAAGGAATTCGATGGGATTTTGGGAACCATCAAACTTCTCCATGTTCACTGGTCAAAAACGAGGTGGCCAGCGAACAGCTCGGAGATCAGACGAGAATGCCCGACATCCAGTAATGACTTCTTGACGCCTCCTTTGCAGTAATAGGTTGACCGGACCTATGATAGATCTCGATCTTCGAGGGATACTCCTCGTAGTTTATCTCTTCTTCAGATTCCCATGTCGAATGGTGGCGATCACCTTCCGAGGGGTTCTTGATCATCGACCGTTCGAAGAGATTTCTCCGAGTAGGTGATCGATCGACTTCTTGTTCGTCGATTCCTCCGTGGTGATATGTTCGATCGACCGTAGCCGGAAGAAGTCGTATTGCTATGACTTCTGAATGATGTCGTGGGCTTCGGCCTTGCCATCGTGTTCAAGCCTTTGTGCGATCTCTTCAGCGAAGAGGTCGTAGCTTCGGTGCTCGGGCTAGCTCTTGAGTTGGATTCTCGAGCAAGTCATTGATGTCTTGAAGTTCTTGAGCTTCCTTCGATCGATATTGGATGCGCCTGCATGCATTCTTCCGGCTTCAATTTTCTTCCGTTCTTGAGGCGCCTTAATGAAGTGCGAGAATGTCGAGGATTTCCCTCGCGTTCATGAAGGTGTTGGTCGTCCGCCAGATGGTGGCGTCCTTGCCAACGTCCACGAGAGGGCGCAGTGTGATCTTCTCGAAGGGTCTCCATCTCGGTCTCTAGAAGAGTGATCTTGATCGAGGAAGGGCGAAGACCTCCGTTGATGATTCTCACTTGCGCTCGAGGCCTCTCCGCTTGAGGAGTTGTCGAGACACCATCTGGCGACTTGGAGTAATCCTCCGGTAGGGAAGTCTGGTTATAACCGTCTCCGTCGGCGGTGTGATCTGGAGAGATGGTCGAATTTGTAGGAAAAGCATGCTTGATCCCGCTCTCTCTGGCGTCATCCGGAGAGAGAGATCACCAGATGCCGTGAAGTCCTGCACTGTGGCTTCGAGCTTGCCTCACCAAGTCGGACCGCCTTAGGGGACTTGGACACTTCGAGGAAAAACTCTCGTCGTGTCGTGAGTCCACTGGATGTGGTCTGGTCGATTGACCCTTGTCCTTTGAGAGGGTAGATTCCTCTCTCGGACGTCTTGTTGTAGGGATAAGGATCCTCCTCAACTCCGCGGCGACATTGTCTCCTGGATCTGTGGGAAGATCCCTGGAGGCAGCAATGCCATAGGATGAGTCATCACTTGGTTCGTAATCGAATCCGGCATCCATGTCGACGTCTGCGTGATCTGCCAAGTCGAACCAGTTCTCCTCGTTCCATTCTCCTAAGATCCCCACGGTGGCGCCAACCGCCGGTGTTTTAGAACCGAACTTACGTAAAGATTGTTTGATTCGGGGTCTCCTAGAATGGAATCACACTGAGAGATTGACACGGGATTTTATACGTGTTCGGGCCTTCTCGGAGAGAATAACAACCCTACTCCTGTGTGTGTATGGTATTGAGTGTATTACGAACAATCAAGGGAAAAACTAAGACTATTACGAGATAGTACTTGTATTCTGATGGTCTGATTGATCTGTCCTTCCTTTCTCGATTGCGCCTTTTATAGTACGTGAAGGAGCGGTTACTCGAGATAAAGCGGCGCCTCATCACCTCCGTAGCAGGCGACGTTGGTAATAATCACCGTGTATTAACTCCTCCACGCCACTTATGACTATATACGGAGATAATGGAGTATTACGTGTCATTACTCCATGAGAATAACAGATGATGATTTGCTTGAATCCCTTAATCAATAAGACCCACTTGTGCAGAGGTTTATTTGATCATAAGGTGATCGTAGTTGACCTAGCCGTAGAGGAGCCTATGACTATGAGGTAGTCGTAGCAAGACTTACGACTATGGGATAGTCGTAGCATATCTTACGACTATGGGGGTAGTCGTAGCATAACTTATGACTATGGGGGTGGTCGTAGAAGAACTTATGACCACCCATTAGGCTCTTCCCTCATAACATTAAGGGGTATACTCAGGGTCCACATGACGTCATATTTACCTATAATAAGAATTATAGATAAAAGATAAAATGAGGATTATTATATCCTCGTCAGGACCTCTCTTGACTTAGTACTTTGGCGTGTGTTAGCTCCAGGTCACAGGAGGTTGTGTGTGTTGTGTATAAAAAGAAATGTATGTGGTTATTGGGTGTGACGGGATGGGTTCTGGGTTTAGGTCCCCTACCCCGAGGAGCATCGGTAAGTTATCTCTCTGCCGATGACTCCGGCACAACGTATGGTTTCCATCATACGGGCAACTTGTAGTTAATACATAATATTGGAAAACGTCTTGTAGGACTTAGCCTTGCCGGCATACCTAAGGAAGTGTGCTCTATCATGTGGCGAAAAGGCGGTCTGGCATGTGGGTACATTGGTACACTCCTGCAGGGTATAAACTATTTGAATAGCCTCGTCCTAGGTTATGAACACGCTTGGGATTGGATTTGCATGAGTTAGACTTAATGTTTTGAAATTTTAACTTAAAAACTTGTTCGGGTGGTATTGAGAATGGTCTCATGCTATGTTTGTGAGCTGCGGGGCAGCCACTTATTGTTGTTTAGATGTTGTCTAATAATGTTTATCTGCTGTTGATTAAAGTTATTAGAAATATTTGCTTACTTGCCTTTTCAATCTATTACTTGTACTTCAAATCAAATGTTGCTTTATGCTGAAAATTGTTTAGTGTAGCAGCCTTCCTTTGATACATGAATGCATCTAAATATTCTTTTGCTTGTAAGTCTTGCGAGTACAACTTTGTACTCAACCTGCTTGCTGCAATTTCAGAGGAAGTTGATCCCCGAGGGATCAACTATTGTGAGACCGACTTCGCGTAGGACAATGACTAGCTTGGAGATTTTCGGTCAGGTTGCTTTGTGGGTAAGGGCACACCGGTCAGTTTTTTCTTTTGGTGCCATCTTATGGTTATGTTTCTGCTGCACTCTTAGTACTTTCATTATGGTTATTTGGCCGGTCGGCCGTATGTATGAAAAATGAAGTTGAATGATGACTTGGTTGTAACCTTTTGTGACTTCAGTAATGAACTATTGTGTATGGCATTGATATTGATATTGTTTTGTGAACGGTGTGTGTATACCGCTCCTGGGAGGTATACAATACATCGAGGGCGGGATATTTGGTTTGTAATGCTAGGACCTATGGATGGTTAAGTATTACAAGTTAAATACCATGGGCTCCCACACCTCTGGCTATGTTTGTTGGATCCATCCACCATCTGCAGAACACCATATTCAGCGTCACGCTGCTCCGAGATGAGAAGACAACTTCCTTCGAGTGGCTGTTCAGGACGTCCCAGACTTGCATGGAGGGCAAGACCCCATCTGCATGCTAACTTGTGATTTTTTTACTGTTCTACCCTAATTACTTCATATGTCGCCAACGTTTACTGTCTATCGCATGTGTGTTTACTGTGTTTCCAAAACTACGTTGATTGTACTGTGAATGTTGCTATTTATTGCGTCTCTGGGCAGGTTTTACTGCTTAATGTGTTTCTGTGTACTGCAGATCAGGACCCCTGTGATGGTGGCGACCATCCCGTGCATCTTCCTTGACACGCATCACCGGTTGTGCAGGTAGCATGTGCTGAAGAAGTATAAATAGAACCTGAACAAGCTATACGCGGTGCACAATGGGCTAAAGGATCATTTGGTTTTCATCAGAAACCACCCGCTTACTCTGAGATAGTTTGAGAATGTGTGGGAGGATCTGGTGAGAGAGTACGGCCTCGAGAAGAGCCATGCCATTGCTAACCTCTATGACCTGCACGAAAGGTGGATCACGGCGTACTTCAAGGACGTGTACTACGATAGGATGATATCCACGCACAGAAGCAAGAGTATGAACAAGATGGTAAAACAGAACTTCGTGGATAACATGACTTCACTCCACCAGTTCGCGTGGAAGATGCACCGAGTGCTGTAGAAGAGGAAGCACTCCGAGGCTCAGGAGATGCACTGCTCCACGGTATGTAGAAAAACATATTTATTGCATGTTATATACACATTTACTTCCCTTTTGTCCATGATTTACTGTTAAACTGTCATGATCGTTGTGTCTTGCACCCGTCCTTCTTTTACTGCATGGCATGTGTAGAATAACTTCATGATGTTTATGTGTCTACTGTGTGTCGTATCCCAGCTTGCGTGCTCACAGAGCCAACCGGTGAGAGACACTCTGTTCCCGTTCGAGGAGCAACTGGGCAGGGTGTATACACCTGCGGTGTTCAAAGAGTACAAAGATATCTACTTCTCCAGTACAGCCTTCTGCATAAGAGCCAACATAACCCAAGGTGGCCTATTCCTCGTGTCTCTCGGGAAGCAGTCTACGACGTTCGTGTGGTGGCACCACAATTTCAAGGTGCTAGCAGAAGAGGAATCAGGTAGATAAATCTGTGAATGCAAACAGTGGGAGTACACGGGTACTTTTACTATCTCTTGGTCTAACATTTATTGTCCAACCTATTATAATTTTATTGTACTTTTACTACCTCTCGTTGGTACGATACAGAGAGTCATTTTACTGTCCTTTGACTATGCATTTTACTGTTAATACATCTTCCATTTACCGCCGTAGGGCTGTTCTGCGCACACCAGGTACGGGCGTTGTCGGGACCTGGATTTACACATCCAAAACCCTCTGTGTATTCTGAATTTGTCCCAAATCAGTACCTAGCTCACACAGGAAACATCGATGAAATACCATCCACTTATCGATTTAACTAAATATTTCAAAATAACAAATAGTAATAATAACTGGACCTTATAATCAACGTTTACTTAACATGTCACGCAAGACTAAAGAAACGATTAAACTCTTGCAGCGGAATGGAAAAACTTGGAAAGTTCAATCAACATGCCCACATGCAATCGAGTAGAGAACGCGTCCTAATTCGCAAAGCCTTCAAAGGACTCCATTTCGTAGAATTCTTGAGCAGCTTGATACTCTTCAACTGAGCAGCAAAGTTTAAAGCCATGAGTACATAAAGTACTCAACAAGTCATAGGGAAACAGTATGCACTTAATATTCATGAAATGCTTGATCAAAAGATTAGCTTTATGGTTCTTTTGCAGAAAGCAATATTGACAGTAAATACAGTAAATAGATTAAAATGCATAAATAAATAGACAATTACTTTGAAACAACTAGTAAACCACCCGCTCACTTCCCAACTAAACCACCAAGTGAATATCCCATCCACCACGTGAACATCACATTCACCAAGTGAATCTCCCATTCACCAACCGACACATTTTTATAAGAAACTCTACCTCTCGTGTGAAATCCCCGAACATGTCCATGACCGTAGATATGGTTGTTTAAACAGTTTTAACTCTGTAGAGGTTATACAGCTTTACCCACAAGAGATAAATCAACTTATAATGTCCGATCACACACTTCGTAGGTGCGCGACTAAATGATTATCATAAGGCCTTTACAAAGCTCCTTCTCAACCCAGCTCTGCTCGCTAAGGTTTCAACACTGAATGTCATCACGACCACACAGGGCCCCCCTCTTGCGCCATTGTGAATATCCATCCCAGAATTCACGCTTCCAAAAACAAAACTAGAATTGAAATATTCCTAATTAATTAGTCAGGTTCATCCCATACTAGACATATGGTTGTACGGTATAGGCTAGTTCAATGTCGTACTACCTTGACAAGTTACTTAGGCGAGACTGCCTCATCCAAAATAATGTGTCTTACGCACCCCCTTTACTGTACGATCACTTGTCTGAGCGTAAATCATTTTGTTCATCCAAACCAATGATAATCCCTACCACGGCACACAATTTTATAATAGAGGCATCGCACCATAATAGATACAACAGTGATATCACACCACAGTTGCACAACAATGGCATCACACCATAATTCCATATATCAGTAAGTAAAATTCAACATTATTGAGCATGTGATTATGAACCCATCGTAGCGAAGCACGACCAAGCATCTCTACGATAACCCATGTTGGTGATACAAATATGACCAATTAGTAGTGGCCATCCTATAGTGACAAATGATTCATGGTATTCAAATAATCAAAGGAGGCGTAATGACAAATGGATGATTAACTATTCCCAAAAAGCAGTTGATATAAAGATAGCATGCAATTTGATATAAAATAATATAATTTTGAAATAATAGGTTCAATATGATAAAAAAAACTATGACTTGCCTTGACTTTGCTCAATTACCACACTTGGATCTTCGAAACTTGCTTCTACTCCTGCTCCTAGCGCAAAGCAGCGGTGATGAACGGTGACGAAGGAGGTGGCAATGATGGGAAAAATGGGTTGCCAGCGGCTCAGTGGTGCCAAAGGAGGTGGCAGCGAAACGGCGGCGGTGGCGGTAGCGGCGGAACGGTCGGCTCTATCAAGCGGCAGTTTCGGCGGAGCAAGGGTGCCCGAGGGAATAGGAGAGGCGCACGGGGTTGGCGGTGGTGCAAGGAACTCGAGGGACATCTTGGGGCGGCCGGAGGATGATGGAGGTGGTGGAGAGATGGAGGCCGGCGGCGAGGGAAGAAAGGAGATGGCGGCAGCTCTGCACAGCGATGGATCTTCAATGAAGAGGGAGAGAAATGGAGAACACCCAGGAATGCAAGATGACGAGCTCGTATAGGCGAGGGCACTCACCGGTGGGAAGTTCAATGGTGGAGGTGGCGATCGGCTCTCTGGGAATGACGACGGGAGCACGTTGTAGAATGTGAAGGCGCGAACACAATGGAATACATCACGATCGGAGGAGCGTCGATGGTGAGGAAAACCGACGACAAGGAGCTTGCGGCAGTGGCGGCGCTTCGACGAAGCGCGGCGAGATGAAGGCGAAATCGGGGCCAACGGCTTGGGGCTTTTAGAGAGGAGCTCGATGCGCAAAAACTAACACGGGTGGCTCGACTTATAAAGGCCTAGAGAGGGGGAGTTGGATAGGAGGCCGGTGGCGCTACGTGACCGGCTCGAACACGGGATGGAGTCTGGGCGAGAGGAAGAAGGAAAGGGGAGGGAGGAGACTGACAAGGCGGGCCTGCACGGCAGTGAGAGGAAGGAGGAGGAGCGGGGTGGGCTAGCTTGGCGGAGGAGAAAGGAGGAAGGAAGCGGGCTGGGTCGGGAAAAAGAAAGAGAAAAGAAGAAAAAGAAAAATAGGCTGGCGGGGAAGAAAAGAAAAAGGCTGAAAGAAAAGGAATTCAGCCGAAAAGGATTTTTTGAAATTCCAAAGGCTTTTGAATTTCAGAAAAGAGATTAAATAAAACTAAGCTCAAAGAAATAGCAAATAAACTCCAAAAATGTCTAGAAAATTCCAAAGAAAATCTATGGAACTCAAGGAACCCAAATAAAATAACTTTTAAATTAATTGAAGTTTAAATTAATCACATTAAATTGTTGTGATTTCTGAAAATTCAAATCAAGCTTTTACTGAACTAAGGAAATTCAAATGGTTATTTTTATTTTCAAAACCTTCAAATAAACTCTAAAATTTGGGATGTTACAGCGTTCACCCACTTGTAGGTCGAGGGTATCCCCAGCCGCTACGTGCTCCATAGGTACACAAGGAATGCAAGGGTGAATGTGCCATAAGACAGACACGACCTCATCAGGTCGGACCCAATGGGATGACTGAGATGTATCAACACTCCACCTTATTGACAGAGGTTATGGGTGTGGTAAGGTCAGGGTGCAAATCGATTCTTGCATACGATAGGGCCATGGAGATCCTCAAGGCGTTTCAGATGCAACTTGATACCATACCCAATGCCATTGGACCGATGGCTGACGATACCGTTGAACCTGATGAAGCGGACGATGCTATGATCAATCCATCTATGCATCCTCTGTCATAGTCCAAGGGTTGCAAATGAGCCAATGATGAACCAGAGCATAGTGCTGCCCCAGTGGGGAAGAAGATGACAAGGGCGTGCAACATATGTAGCCTGAAAGCCAGTCACAATAGTAAAACCTGCCCAACACTACCCCAAAACTCCTCATCCAGAGGGAGAGGGGGGTGGCAGTGTTAGTGGCAGGGGGAGGGTAGAGGGAGGAGGGGTGAGGGCGAGGAAGGTCTGATACACACCGCCAACTTATTCATGACAATGAATAGGAAGAGGACGACGCTGCAGACAGTCTCACCGCAAGGTCGGATGACAACGATACATAATGAATAGCCATGTTTTACTTCCATGTAGTAACACATTTACTGCCTTGTCTTTATGTGTACTACTATGTGACATCTGCCAACTGGAAACAGAGCACATTCTTCAGCTCGCGTTGCATGTTTTATTGTTCTATACGAACTCTCTTACTGTAAATGTCACGTGATATAACTGCTTGATTTATGGGGGCAACTGTGCGCGTATCCCGGTTGGTTTGTTTACATCTTAGAATAATCGCCCTTACTGTACACATGATTTTATTGTCTTGATCTTATTCGTTTAGTGCCTTTGGCTTGACAATTACTGTTATGGTTTGTTCGGGCAAAAAAAAATACAATGAGCAGTCGTAGCATTTCATCTACTGAAATATGAGAACTCTTTTACTGTAAGATGCCCATAAAATTACTGACCATCGATTTTGTTTGGAATTATTGTATGTGTAATATAATTTTATTGTGTTGAGGCTTATCGTTTACTGTGCTATTGCCGCGCTATTTTTTGTTTTTGTATATTTGTGTGTCAAAAAAGGAAAAAACGATACCATATCAACTGATTCCTCCTTTTCAAAATGTACCACTACCACTAGGGCTCCCCGATGTGTCTCTTCGTCTCCCTCCCGACAACTTATAAAGATGGACATCCGCTTTCAAAAAAAACACAAGCCCCTATCTTCCCCCTACTGAAAAAACTACAAAGCACACACTCCACCGCCCCATTGATCTCCAAAGCTAAACAGAAAAAATGCCTTCGAGCTCTTATTCATCTCCCCTACCCACGGTAGTTCTAGCCTACATCACCCTTATATACGAGCACCTATCTGGGCGGGACCATAGCCAGGCTGCGGACCATTATTATGTTAGTGACCTCCTTTGTTCTCCCCCTTGTGTTTGCCCGATAGCGTGTCTCCGATTATCCACCGATTGCGCCTCCTACTCAGTATGACCAATGACTTGGTCTCCGATGTCCAGTGGGCCAGCCTCGTCATGGAGATCGTACTCTCGAACTACGTGGATCATGTCAAAGCATTGATCCAGAGGCTCGATGACTACATCGCTAGGAAAAACGCAAGAGCCAACCTCACCGAAACTGAGGAAGACATGAGCGACCTCATCTAGACTATCGTTGACACAGTTCCTTCGTACCATCGGCGTGAAGCTCGACTCAACACCGTGAAGGAGTAGGTGGAGACGTTTCTCCATATATCTGTTGATCCCGCCCCCGCCGAAGCCCACGAGCAGGCTTACGAACGCTTGAGGGTTGCGTTAGGTCTTGCCTTGGCCACTAGGGCCTTCTTTCTTTTACATTTTTCCCTTCTTTTCTTATTATCATGCAATGTACAAAAAGCGACCAGCCACGCTATTTGGCCGAACGCTCCCGAAATATATTCAAGAAATTATATCTTCAATGTTTACTGACATATACATGTAAATTTATTGCATTGTTTGCTTCAATTTACTGCCTACGCACATAAAAAGATGTAGTATCGTCAAAAAGACTGCAAGAAAAATACACATTTACTGCTTTGTACTGTCATTTTACCACTTTGTTTATGAGCATGTACTGTCACACTAACTTTTGTTGTGCTACCCGTTGAGCATTACTAGCGCGGAATGATTGTCTTGTTTGAAATAGTAAACATCTATATAAATACAAGTAGATGTTGGATGCAGTAGAATCATGTGATGGGTTTGGTGGTGGGCTTATTATCACAAAAGAAACATGTGTGGTACATTATGTTACTGTCAGGCGTGACGTCTTGTGTCACGAGTGGGGGGAGATCGTGGGTCCTTGCCCCGATATACACACAAAAGTCTATTGTGACATGATGATAAGGCTGGAAAATATGTTCAGCGTAATTACTGTAATATACGTTGCAGGTTACTGCCGGATGGGTCATCGTGCATCGGGAGGAGATAGTGGGAATGTGTCCCGGTAAAAAAATACAAATATGTGTGATTTGGCGGTAAAAACATTACACAATTACTGTGCTAGACGTTATGTTTTACTATCAGACGTATGCACTTCGTGTAATTGTAGCTTGAAAAGGTGGTAGTAAAACCTTATACATGAATTACTGTCACGTACTCTCAATTACCGTCAAATCGAGTTTCCACGTAGGAGCGGACGTTGCTGGCCCATCGACTGTGGCTAATTGGTTGGTCATATGAGGATTGCACGCGTGCTCCCACCGGGTGCTGCGTGCGTCGGTTTAGGCGTAAAATAGTTATTCTACGCTTAGCGATATATATATATATATATATATATATATATATATATATATATATATATATATATATATATATATATATATATATATATATATATATATATATATAGCTAGTGTGTGTGAACATTTCCCATATAAATCACCACCATAAGTGTAATGTCATGGATGCTAGTGATAGGAGATTATGATACGCTACTAGATGAAGATATTGTCCCATCATTAGGGGAGAATTGAGCCCATGTTTGGAATGTTGTGATGTTTTCATGGGATGAAAATATCTTCACTTGGCATCTATGAGTAAGGGCCATGACCAGAGACCAAAGCACTAGTCAAGCTGAACTAAGAGTTCAGAATATACTCCCGCACAAGTGGGGAATTTGCCAGATATTGTAAAAGAGTTGTTATGCATGGAGTGGAGATATCCCAGGATAGATGTATATCCACTTGTGCTAGATGACTTATAATGTTAAAATAAATTGCGGGGATGCTTGCAGATTTAGAATCTAAGGATCTATGGGGATGCCTGTGGATCTACGATCTGTTAATATAAAGTCAAGTGATCGATGAATCACTACATAAAGCTCCTATGGTAGGATTTACCTATTAGGTGAGAGAATTTCACCAATAGATTCATCATGAGGATGAATATCCGAGCAACTTTGCTCGCATACTATAAAATGCTCGGATTGCGGAACAACCAAGATTCTATTGTTTGGGAAATGATAGAAGATATGGTTAATGTAGAGACATATATATGGGATATGGATATGGGAGAACAATAGAAATATTGTTGACAATCTTACCTCTATAATTGCTTATGAATGCAATAGAGTTCTGTAGAAGAGTACTCACAAATAATGGGTCAAATAAACAAAAGCAATTGAGGTCAAATCATTATCGCTAAAATCAAATCTGTGAATTCAAATATGATGAGTCATCATTGTTAGAATAGGACTCTCTTTTGTATTTTCTTATATGTATATGGAAACCCCCTCTTGTACATCCCTATATATATTGCCCATTGGGCCCTCTTGAATATACACACAATATTCATAAAATGGTATCAAAGCTAGGGCACTAACCTAGTTATTTCATTTGCACATCCGTCATGCTTTGTTGCGTGGGTTCGCATGGCCCCGGCCCCGATCTGCGTGCCCTCATCAAGCTTCGACTCTGTGCCGTGCTTTGCCGCCGCCAAATGTGCGGCCGGTCTCCACTGCGCTACCACCAGTGCGAATGAGCTGGCCGCTTAGTGCCGCCACCACCGCCGGATTCACAAAAACCACGACGCCACCATTGATCCACCGGAGCTGCCGCCGCTGAATCCACCGCCGCTCTCGGGCCGCCGCCGCCGCCAGCACTAGCGCTGGTTTCCCTCACACGCGTGTGTGTTCTTGCATGGGCTTGCTTTAGGGTGATTCGGCCTGCTTCGAGCCAGTTTTAGTGTCTTCTGGCTGAAAAAAATGAAAAAAATTACGTTGATCTAACCGTCGCGCCGTCCAACGCCACCTGTTAGACTTCGTTGCCTACCAATGGCTTCTGTTCCATCAGCTGCGATCCCATTTTCGGGAACCAAGCTTAATGGGACAAACTACAGGTTGTGGTCTTCACTCATGGAGATCACGCTCGATGGTCACTGCCTCTGGGGACATGTTACCGGTGCCCAACCTTGTCCGTTGTCGCCGGTTCAGCCTCCTCCCAAACAGCCTATTTCGGCACCTCCTGCAGAAGATGTTGCTGCTGACGCTGATGATGAGGATTTTCAGTATGCCACAGATGCTTTTGAGCGCTAGTGTGCTGATGAGGCCCGTGTTCGAGCCATATTGGTGGTCAGCATTGATGACTCCATCCAGCCAAACATTGTTGGTCTGCGTGCCACTCGTCAGATCTGGGAGTACTTGCGCGAGCGATACCAGCAGAGCAGCGATGCTCAGTTCTTTTTGCTTCAGCGTGAGTTGGAGACGCTTTGCCAGGAGGACTCCTCCGTCGACGACTTCTTCTGAGCCCTGGCCAGTCGCTGGCATCAGCTGGATGAGCTGGCTTCTCCGCTCTGCCAGGAGTGTCATAAAGTGCAGAAGGCAGATCGTGATCGCATTCGCCTTTATGACTTCGTCTAACATCTTTGCCCAGAGTTTGAGCCTGTCAGGGCTCAACTGCTGAGCCGCTCAACACGATCGACAGTCACTAAGGCTCTTTCAACGCTGCGTGCTAAGGAGCTTCGCCGCGAGTTAGCAGCACAGTTTGTTCCGGCTGTGCTTGCTACCCCTTCTTCTTTGACTACACCGACGGTTCCTGCTTGGACTACAGTCCATCCTCAGGTTCTGTTTCCGCTCCTGTTTTTGCACCCACTAGGGTTTAGTGTAATTATTGCAAGAACTTCAGGCATGACTATCAGCATTGTGCGGTGCAAAAAAAAGCAGAACAAGGCGCGTGGGGTTGGACGCTCCAAGGGGGGCAGGAAGGCCTTTCCTTGACAGGAGGATAGCCCAGCACGACCAGCACGTCAGGACCTTCTCAGCGAGGTGAATCTATTCAGCAGTTCTACCAGGCTCTACTTCAGCAGCTCTCTCACAGCTCGGCAGGTTCTGCCAGTCTAGCTCAGACGTCTCCTCCAGCTACTTCTTAGGTTCTGGATTCTGGTGCCTTTTTCCACATGACACCGGACTCCACATCTCTCACTTCAGTAGGACCTCCTATTTTTCCTATCTCTGTTCAGACAGCTAACGGTACTCCTCTATCTGTCAGCTGTTAGGGTGCTCTTTTGTCCACTGACTTTTCTGTTCCAGCTGTTTCCCATATTCCCCAGCTTACCATGCAGCTTCTCTCGGTGGGACAGCTCACCGATCTCGGCTGTAGGGTTGGTTTTGACTCTCACACCTATTTCATCCAGAATCGACAAATAGGGACGGTACTTGGGACTGGCCGGCGCCATAGGGATCGTCAGGGTCTCTACATCCTTGGTCGTCTCCACCTTCCGTCCACTTTAGTTGCTCCTATCACCTCTACGTCTTCTTCCACGGCCACTTCTGCCACCATCTCTGGCATTTTTGCGCAATGGCATCACCGTTTAGGTCACTTGTGTGGGTCCTGTCTTTCTTCATTAGTTCGTCAGGGTGTTCTTGGATGTGTTACTGTTGACATGGCCATATTTTGTCAGGGTTATAAGCTGGGCAAGCAGCTACAGCTTCCTTATCATTCTAGTGAGTCCTTGTCTTCTCGTTCTTTTAACTTAGTTCATTCAGATGTATAGGGACCTGCGCCTATTATCTCTAAAGGCGGGCATAAACTTTATGTGATCTTCATTGATGATTATTCCCGTTTTACATGGATTTTCCCTATGTCTAATCTTGATCAGTTTCTTGCGATCTATCGTAGCTTTGCAACGATGGTTCATACTCAGTTTGATTCTCTCATTCGTACTTTTCACTGTGATTCTGCTGGCAAGTACTATTCTGGTACTTTTAGATAGTTTATTTCTGAGCATGGCACTCTTTACCATTCTTCTTGTCCTACTGCCCATGCTCAGAATGGGGTTGCTGAGCGCAAACATCGTCATCTGATTGAGACTGCCCGCACTCTTCTCCTTGCCTCTCATATTCCACCACAGTTCTGGGTTGAGGCTGTTTCTATGGCTACATATCTCATCAATATGCAGCCTTCCATTGCTCTTAAGGGTGTCGGTCCTATAAAGCGTCTCTACTCTCGAGCCCCCCAGTACACTCATCTTCGTGTTTTTGGCTGTACTTGTTTTGTTTTGCTGCAGGCTCGTGAATGCACTAAACTATCGGCCCAGTCAGTTGAGTGCGTATTTCTTGGTTATAATTATGAGCATAAGGGTTACGTTGCTGGGATCCTTTTGTTTGACGAATCAGGATTTCACGAGACATTGTCTTTGACGAATATCGACCTTTCTTCTATCGAGATTCGGCTCCTCCTGTTTCCACCGTTGAGTTGATTTCATAGTTGTCTCTTTCTAACTCTTCACCTATTTCTCTACTATCACAGTCTTTCCCTGGCCTCTCTCTAGTGGTTCCTTCTGTACCTCTGCCTCCGGTGCTGCCTCCAGCAGCAGCACCTCTTTTTCCTGCAGCACCACCACCTCGTTTCTCTGGTATTCACTACTCCAGGCATCCTCATCCTTCACCAGTCTCCTCTCCTGGTATCTTGCCGACACCCACATCTGATCCTCCTGATGATGCTCCTCGTTATATCCTTCATGACCGGGCATCCCTTCGACCTCCTGATCGTCTTGGATTTGCTCCGATGGCTCATGCTCTCTCTGTCACTGAGCCTAGTTCTTATCGTGAGACTGCTCCTCATTCCGAGTGGCAGCTCGCTATGGCAGAGGAGCTTGACGCTCTTTAACGTACAGAGACTTGGGATATTGTACTGACACCTGTGCATGCTCGTCCGATCACATGCAAGTGGGTGTACAAGATTATGACCCGGTCTGATGGTACTATCGAGCGCTACAAGGCTCGTCTTGTGGCTCGTGGCTTTCAGCAGGAGTATGGTCGTGACTACGATGAGACTTTTGCCCATATGACCACTATTCACACTCTTGTTGCAGTTGCTTCTGTTCGCTAGTGGTCTATCTCTCAGCTGGATGTTAAGAATGCCTTTCTTAATGGTGTATTTCATGAGGAGGTCTACATGCAGCCACCACTTGGGTATTCTGTTCCCGATGGACACGTCTGTCATCTTCGTCGTGCTCTTTATGGCCTCAAATAGGCTCCTCATGCCTAGTTTGCTCGTTTTACCTCAGTGATTACTACTGTCGGTTTCACTGTCAGTTCCCATGATCCTGCTCTTTTTGGTCATGCCTCGTCTCAGGGTAGGACCCTGCTTCTTCTATATGTTGATGATATGCTCATCACTGGTGATGATTCCTCATTCATCACGTATGTGAAGAAGCATCTCAGTGAGCATTTTTTGATGACTGATCTTGGTTCTCTTACGTACTTCCTTGGGATTGAGGTCTCTTCCATGTCTGAGGGCTACTATCTCTCCTAGCAGAAGTATGTCCAGGATCTTCTTGATCGGTGCAGTCTGACCGACACTCGCTTTGACCGCCGAGACTCCCATGGAGCTATCCCTCTGACTTCGTGCTACTGATGGTGATCTTCTTGAGGATCCTACTCGATATCGCCATCTTGTTGGGAGTTTGGTGTACCTTGTGAGCACTCGTTCTGATATTTCTTATGTTGTTCATATCTTGAGTCAGTTCATGGCTCGTCCTACCCATCTACACTACAGTCACATTCTTCGTGTTCTTCGCTATTTGCATGGGACTATCTCGCGTCGTTTGTTTTTCCCTAACTCTACCTCACTACAACTTCAGGTGTACTCTGATGCGACCCGGGCTAGTGATCCTTCGGATCATCGTTCTCTTTCTACTTACTGTGTTTTTCTTGGCTCCTCCCTGATTGCCTAGAAGACTAAGCGAGCATCGCAGCTTTTCCGCTCGAGTGCAGAGGTGAGTTGAGAGCTATGGCAAGAAGGATGCAGAGGTTACTTGGTTGAGGTGGCTACTTGCAGATCTTGGAGTGCCTGTGATGGGACCTACGACTCTTTTGTCTGACAGTACAGGTGCTATCAGTATTGCCTAGGACCCAGTGAAGCATGAGCTCACTAAGCACATTAGTGTGGATGCTTCATACACTCACTCACAGGTGCAAAAGGGAGTACTTGATTTACAGTTTATGTCATCAGAGTTATAGGTTACTGACTTCTTCAAGAAGCCATAGGCTTGGGCACAACATTTGTATTTTCTCTCCAAACTCTGTGTGTGATCCACCATGAGTTTGAGGGGGGTGGTAGAATAGGACTCTCGTGTGTATTTCCTTATGTGTATATGAAAACCCCCTCTTATACATCCCTATATATATTGCCTATTAGGCTCTCTTGAATATACACACAATATTCATAACAATCATAAGGTGGTGTAAAGAGATGGTTTGAAGGTTTTGAGAAGACCAGATATCTCTCCCATTATGAATAAGAAAATGTTTCACTACATTACATTTTTGGCAGTAAAATGCAGTGAACAGAGCTCCAGGTCCTTATTGACATAAGGATAGAGAAAGGCAACGTGTACAGGTCGTACGATCTGTGTCCTTATGAGTATGATGTTAATGTCAGTAGAACCACGAAGGATATAAGACTTGTAGATAATTAACTGAGATGGTAAGACTAATATCTACATAAGAGATCGAGTAGATCTTGATCACTCAATTACCAATTATTGCACCTGCAAATGAATGTAGAGGAGGCTTAATAGAGAGTAACCCCGTGCGCTGAGAGACACCGATGATCGTATAATCCTAGGAGTGGATTCAGACCCATCTAGACATTGGAATATGAGATTCCATACTTATATCTTGCATGCCGGCTTATTATGAATTGGCGAGATATGATGCTTAGTCATTGGATGGTATTAAGCATGTCCTCAAAGAAAGGATAAAGACCGTATGCACATGGATGACACAAATGAGAATGGTTTGTATCCTCTATAAAGTTCTTTGAATGAATTGATTGCATTGGTGGTCATGTAAAACTTTGGCAATTTATATAAATCCTCACTATGCCAAATTATGGACTGGTTATACTCTGAGATGGTATATCCATCAAAGGGCTATTGGATAGACGTTGATGGTTGCAAAAGGTAAAACCGAATATTATTAGAGACTAGATTATGTATCCAACAATAATGAGGTACTGCAACTATATTCCACTATAGTCCTCTAGGAGGATAATAAGTACTTGTATTGCACAAGATTAAATATTGGTTATGCGCAAAGGTAAATCATGAGAAAGAATATCGCTCGTGAATTCTGCATACTCATGATTCATGTAAGGACTGTGAGTCGTGAATTGGCAGAAAGAAACTTGTGGATATATTCACAAGGAAGAATATCGCTCATGAATTCTGCATACTCATGATTCATGTAAGGACTGTGAGTCGTGAATTGGTAGAAAGAAACTTGTGGATATATTCACAAGGTCCTTGCCTGCATCTATTCAAAAGGATGGCTATAAGGCAATGAATGAGAATAAGACTTCAATGGTTGATGACATCTTCAGAGGGAACGAATATCTTATATGGATTCTCATGCTGTAGACTATAAGTCTTAGCACAAGTAAGATCTGAAAGGTTCAGAATTATACCCAATGGTTCCTATGTTTAGGAGGTGACGAGGATCTACTAATCCCCAATTAATGAAATTAATTATCTATAACATTTATTATGGACAATGATATTCTTAATAGCCCTCAAGTATACCCCTAGTCAGAAATACCTATTACAACCAGAGAAGGCTACGACTACTCCATATCATGACCACCGTATGATCGTAAGATCTGTTATGACCAGGTCAGATCACGACCACCCTATGATCGATAAAACCCATAGACATGTGGACCTTATCGACTAAGGACTATGTACACTACACTTATGCGTGGTAGTTAATACATGTGCGATTTATCCATGATATAACCGCATGTAGTTCTCTTTGTTTCTAGCGTAACCGCATGACGAATGTGCAAGAGGGTGTATCTCTGACAATAACCGTCATCAACGTGCGTGTTCAACTAACCGTCAAGGAGCCTCCTAACACGCAATAACTACCACCCCTTCAGAAGCTTTATAAGGAATAACATTGGTGGACAGAGAGGGAGAGAGAAGGATCAAGAGATTCAAAACACTCATAAGCCATTAGACTTATTTTCGGTGGCTTATTTCATTTTTAAAGTCAGTCAATACAAGTACACAAGAGTAAGGTTATGATTCTCTCTGAAGAAGGCCTAAACCTGTCTAAAAAACCTATGTCTCCTCTTGCATAATCTCGAGTATCGTGTCCCTAGTATTTATTTCATAAGTTCGATAGTAAATCATCGACAGGAGGAGAAATTTAGTCTCAAACTTTCAAAGTTTTATGTGAAAGTATACTACTTGGTAGTTATGACCTTAGGGACCACAACAACAAGATTGTGTAAGTCGCAATCAAAATCCGGGAGGATTAATATTGTACTCTTTTTCCCTTGGTTGAATTTTGTCTCATTGGGTTTTCTCAGTTGAAGGTTTTTAATGAGGCAACATGTGCAATAATAAGAACGCGGGCTATGCACTCTTTTCTTGTTATTGTTTTCCCACTGGGTTTTCGGAAGGAATTTTTAATAAGACAAGCATGGCATTGACAAAGTTTCCAAGAATGAGTGCTGAGGGAAAATTAGTGTGGATACTTTACCTAAACAGACTCATTAGTGTAGTTTAGTACCATTACCATTGTTAGAGATATATTAGAGATAGAAATATCTTTGTATTCTTTATGTCTTTTGTATTGCCTTATTTGTATATGGCATACACCCTTTGTACACCCTATGTATATTGCCCGTTGAGACTCTGAATATATACATACAATATTCATAACATAGTATCAGAGCAAAAGTTCTAAACCCTAGCCTCTAACCTAGCTCCATCCTCTTCGGCTGCTGCTGCCCTCGAGAGGAACAAGCTTCGCTTCCGGGGGGCGGCCACATTAGTCATAAGTTTTCCTAGTAGAAGCAGCAGCAACATCTTCATTTTCTTCATGCCATCGTGCTCGCAGATCGGCTCCGTCCAGGCGGCAAGCTCGTGCTTTGCCTGACGTCGACTGGTGCTCCGGATCTGATCTGGGCTTCCCCCGACTGGTGCTCCAGATCCAATCTAGGCTTCACCTACATCGGGTCCGCCCCACGCGCCGCACTTGGTCCTCCACCTCGCGGCGCCCGATCTCCAGAGCGGGCTGAGGCCAAAGTCGACCACCTTGAGGTTCCCCGCCTCGTCGAGGAGCAGGTTCTCTGGCTTGAGGTCGCGGTGGTAGACACCGCGGGCGTGGCAGAAGTCGACGGCGGAGATGAGCTATCGGAAATAGTGGCGCGCGACGTCCTCCCTGATGCGACCAGCGCTCACGATCCGCGCGAAGAGCTCCCCGCCGCGGACGAGCTCGAGGGCCAGGTAGATCTTGGAGCGCATGGCCATCACCTCGTGGAGCTCAATGATGTTTGGGTGGGAGACCCGCTTCATGACGGCGATCTCCCGCTTGATCTGCTCCACCATGCCTACGCTCACCACCTTCTCCTTGGCCACCACCTTCACTGCCACGCTCCGCCCGGTCCTCAAGTCCCGCGCGACCATCGCGGGGATCGGGCTGGTCGCGCCTCCTTTAGATCTGGAGTCGCTCTCCTGCCTCGAACTCACACCGTCACAGCTCCTCGTCCTCGAGTACGACCGTCTCCACCACGCGCTCCTCGGTTGCTGCCCCGGATCGAGCACCTTCCTCAAGGTGGCTTCGCCGGATGCTCGACCTCGGCCCCTCGCTCCGGGGTCCTCGTTGTTGTTGGCTTTCTTCGCCGAGCTCCTGGCCGCCGCCGAGATGTTTTGCCGTAGCTTTATCCCCAGCTCGTTCTCGGCTCTACAATTGGTCAAGGCCTCAAGGGGAGTGCATATGCAAACTTGGTGGGGATTGGACTCTGGAGTACTGGACTGGGCTACTGATGTCGTGTGGGCTGCACTGGTGCTTGCTATTGGGATTGGCAAGGCTGCTATTGTTTTCTTTAAGAAGTACTACTCAGATATTGCAGGGTCATTACATCGTTTTGGACTGCTGAACTGGTGCCTTTTGCTTTGCTGCTAGTATCCACTTCTCGTATGTGTTGCTGCTGCTTGGCTATGTGCGTGAGACTGCTACTGCTAGCTATTCTTTGTGCTAGCTATTCTTGCTGCTACTGCTGCTAGCTATCCTTCGAGGATTTTCTTTCTTTGTGTCAGTTTTTCTTCCGCTGCGTCCATCCAAGTCTGTAACTCTTTATCTAAGAATTCATCTATGCCATGCGAATCTACAAATTTATTGTCAGTCATCGAAGCATAGGAATTTTCTTTTGCATGACAGCAGCCGCTGCTCTTTTCTTCGAGCCGCTGCAGATCCGTTGCCCCAAGCTTTTAAGGCCGCCACGTTTGATGTGCACTGCGTCTCTATTGCGCTTTTTGTGTACTGCGTCTCTATTGCGCTTCTTGTACACTACGTCTCTATTGCGCTTCTGGTGCACTGCGCTGCCACCGTCTTGGGTTTCGATCTGCGCTGCCATGCTTCTATCTATTCTTATTCGGCTTGATTTGACAGTTTTCTATATTTTTGTCGACCTTGCTTTATGGGCTATCGCATGACCCCGGATGGAAGGAGATCTTTTATCGACATATTTTCTAAAAGCTGCATGCTACGACAACATTATCAAGACTCAAGACTCAGACTTTGGATTTGTCATATTTTAGTGTCAACCCATTCCAAATGCAATGCTATTGCATACGCCTTGCATTTGAGGGGCGGTGTTAGAGATATAATAGAGATAGGAATATCTTTGTATTGCCTTATATGTATATGGCATGCACCCTTTGTACACTCTATATATATTGTCCATTAGATCTCTGAATATATACACACAATATTCATAACAACCATATTACTTATTCTATTAGAGAGGGCGAACCTCCCGACCTATATAAGAAGGGGTAGAGGCTGCTCATTGTCCACGCATCTAAGATATCAATAAAGAGAGAGATGGCTGTCTGGAGCTACATCTTGTGTTCTTGTTTATCTTCTTCTGTGTTTGTTCTACGCCAGCATCGTGACGACCATCTCGGAATCGCTAATGCTTCAACAAGGAGCAGGCTGGCAAGTCATTATTTGGTTAGCTAATCTCCTTCTGTACTTCAGACAAGTTTCCAAAAAAATAATATTGACCAAATTTGAAAGCATGACAAGTTAATAGAGAAGAACCCATAATTGGCTTTTTGGAAACTATCAAAACAAACAATTTCAACGAAATCTTTCAATTTCTTATTTTGTTATGTTTAACTTCATGTGTTGGATAGAGTACATCGAATGTGCAGAAACGGCTACACTGAGTAGTATGCCAGTCCAGTGCATGGTTCTCGTTTCGCCCGATTTCAGGCGAAAGAGCGACTTGTGTGTGTGTGTGTGTGTGTTGCATTTTAAAATTACATTTTTTTTTGAACTAGGAACATTTCTTAGAAGCAATGTAGCGTATGATGATTCATGAGCACAAAACACAGCATTTAAGCTGATTATCACTTCCAAGTTGGGATGCAACCTGCCTGTTCAAAGAAAGAATATGTACTCGGAGTTCCATATAATGTAACCTCTAGATTTGTACTTCAACATTAATTGATCAGAAGAACATCCATCATTGTTGCCCAGGTGAAGGACTGGTACATGCAATGTTTGCTAATTCATATAGAGCCAACTGCTAGTTCTGCATACTGTAGGGTAGAAACAATCAAACAGCTTACTGCCTGCATACCTGCATGATGGCTACGATTTTATAGATTGCGCTAGTTGCATGTGAAGTTATACCGATTTGTCTCGGGCACACCCAGTTGCTTCTGCAGTATCCCCGAAGTAGAGGTAAGCAACCCTGTTATCGAGTTTCGACATCACCTGATGAGTAGCAAATCCTGTGTAGCACTTCTGATATCTAGCTATGCATATGTCGATTATGGTCTTGCACATTTGATCCTCTTGATGGAATGGTTGGTTGATAAATTCGTTAACCGGCATCCACTGTGACGGGTAAAGCCCAAAGTGATCATCAGTGAGAGCAAACTTTAGCCATCTTAACTGGAATGTATCTGAATTATGACAAGAGAGTACCCTTGCTGCTTCAATCTCTGACTCGTCAACTGAGATGTCCAACGATAATGGCTTGAGTGTGCATACAAAGAGTATATCTGACTTATCAAACGTGACTTGATGCGCATGCCTGAATGAGCAGAGGGAACATAATTAGAAAATATTTTTCCATGAAGAACTCTCAGCAGTAGAGGTTCAAAAACTTCATTGAACTGTATTCGATTTACCTGAAAGCAACCACATCCAGGAAACAGCTTTCTATCTGAAAAGTAAGGTGCAGTGGCAAAGAAAATGTCAACACGATTCATGCTAAATAACACAATACTGCAGTAAAACAAGTAAAAAATGGAGGGAAAACAGTGCAATTACCCCAGTTTCTTCTCTAACTTCTCTTACTGCTCCAGAGAATAAGTCTTCAAACTGAATAGCACAAAAAACAAATACATAAACAGTAAGGCCAAGTAAAATAGCTTTGACGAAATGCAGCTTGTAAACAATCCAACTTGGTTGTTGCCTTATCACTTATCAGTCATTTATTTTACTAGGAGGTTTCTGCTGTGTTCCGTACCTTATCAATAAAACCAGTAGGGATCTTCCAGATGCCTGAACAGCGTGATGGGCATTTGCTTTCTTTTACAACGAGCACCTAAATTAGAAAAGGCATATAGTACAAACACAATTACATAAGCAGCTCAGAAAGCTACTTTTTTATTCAGAAAGTAAAACTTCCAAGCAAAAAGGTACAACCAAGAATTTATCATAACCTCTCTTTTTTCGTTCATCACAAATGCTCCAACACCAATTTGATGCAATGAGGTGGAAGGCAAAGCAGAAGGTCCGTCTGGAAGCCAGAAAGTTAACATCACATACCCTGGTTCTGCATGATGATAAATAAACCCCGCCTAAAAGAAAGGTGGCACAAATCAAACTAAGGTTAACTGAACCAGCTCAAATTCCAGAAGTTTAGCTTACAAAATCTAAAAGATTTTGAATTCATGAATCCACACAGCACACATCAGCTTCAAATATCAAATGTATACAATTATCGGCATCATTGTCAAACAAAAGTAAGAAACTGGAAACATTGCCATAGAAAGTTTTTCTTCTTCAAGGAAGTGTGGCATACAGTAGCCACCCTTCAATATATGGAATATTATGCTCTTTCAGAAATGCCTGATGCTAAATTAAGATCAATAACTGTAATCATAAGGTCAGATTGCCTTTATTGCAATTGGAACTAGATCAGCTTGATCTTCCAGTATCTTCAACCAGACCCCTCTTTTCCCCTGCAGTATGAAATTCATCAGTCTCCTTTTATATCCAGTGTCCATTTTTTAGTGATGTCCGTGTATTACCTGTTGACTCCAATAAGACAGTGAGGACTGGAGTGATGCAGCAAATGCATTCGATGTATTTGGTAAAAAATCTGGGTTGACTACAACACCACCATATTCATCTTCAAAGGCATCAAGCACATCACTAGTCCCAAGCAATGGTGTATCAGGAATAGCAGCATTAATTCCCTTGCTCGATATCTTGCCAATTCCAAATATTGACGATTTCAAACAAGGCTGTCTGAATGCTGAAGATGCAAAACCACAGTATTGTAAGATAAAACTAGCAAAGTCTCAACAATTCATCATGGCATATCCAAATCTAATGAGGTTGTTGCGATATATTGCACAGCAAAAACAAACAAAGAAAACAAAAAGAACTATCATATACAACAATGAACTAAGGAGATAATCAAATTGTCAGACACTCAGAGTTTACTACTCAAAACAAACAGCATACAAGTAGAAATCAAACTAGTGTTCTATCCATTAGCAAGTAATCAACATGTTGTACATGAAAAGCATCAGAAAACTGATGAGTACTACTTTCTCTAACATTAGATTGCACCCTTTGTAGACAGCACGCTTTTTGTCGCAGAAGGTTGAATATAGAATTGGTACAGTCACTCACATGCTACTGGCCTGCCAAAATGAACTTGTTTTGCATTTGAAATCCTTGGATGAGGCAAAGAAAGATGGCACCTCGAATATAACAAGGAGGGCACAACAAATGCCATTGTTTTTATCACTCAGTGAACTTGAAGTCTAGACAGATGGCAATCTTAAGAGGCCTATGCCTATGCCTCTTAAATAGACTAGGAGTGGGGCTCTCCTCTAGTGTTGTTTCAGAAAGGAGAAAAGGCATCTAGAATTTCTACTCCCCTTTGAACCAGCTGAAAACCTTGTTAAGAGGGACAACATGCCATACTAGCCTCCTCAATGGAATGATTCCCAACTTTCTATATCACTAGAGGTTCTATTTGGATCACAAAGAATTGAGAGCGGAATCATAGTGGAATATGCAACTATATTAAAAACGTAAATTCCATTAAGTTCAAATTAACTAGGAGGAAGGCTCTGGAAGCAAGTTCTGTCAACTGCCATCATTGACAGTCCATTTATAAAACAACTGTAAAATTCTTCAATATAACACTCTTGGATGATAGATTTCAACTTTGAATCTAAAAATAATTCAAAATATGGAGATTATAAAACTTATAATAAATTCAAATTTAAATTACATTTGATTTGACATTGAAAACAATCTTAACAAAAGGATAACAAATTAAATTACACCAGGATGCAAATTATGTAATTAAAAAATAGTTTCGAGATTTGCAAACTAAAAATTGTTTCAGGTTTCAACCGAAAATTCCATAATTTAAACTCTTTACGTGAATGTCTTCCATAAGAAAGAAAATGCAAATTCTACTGTAACAAAATACCAATGTGAAATTTAAATTTGAAAAGTTGAAAAATCAAATCTGTAATCTTACTTTTGACTTTTCAAATCAAAATCCAAAATGAATTTGAAATTTCAAACTTTTTTTTGAAGAATCTCTATTGTGTAGTTCAAAATTCAAAATCTATTATTTGAAATTAAAGTTATACCAAATAATAGAATTTACAGTTAAAAAATTTACAATTTTACTGATAGATAAATCTGAACATAACATGGATCCGACTTTAATCCAGGTAAAAGTTCTATCACATCAATTTGGAGATGCTACCTATTTTGTAAGCTTCTGCTGCAGTTTATCGGTCATCAACCAAACATGAGCTCCATACGTTCATTATTCTAGGTAGATGTGTTGTTGGTCTCAACCCTTATCCTTTGCTTCATATTCTGTTAGTTGAAGCTATCTTTAGGAGGGATCTCACCAATGTCTAAGCTTCTAGTTAAGTCATTTTCAGGGCAATGATGCTTTTTCAGTGAAACATTCTTTCTGTGATTAGACATGATGAGATCTAGATGTGTTAGCTTTGCCGAATCTGCAGATCCCATCCTGATTGAGACTGTCATTGCTATTTACTGTCCTTGATTCCACAAAACCAAGGATACAAATTATAACTCGAACAAGATACAAAAAAAAAATCTAATTCAAACATCTAGTTCAATCCCTCGGATTGGAAAAAAAAAACAGAGACAGTTTTTCAAGAGATTATTTAACTTGTGTGGGAATAGCGCTCTGGCTGCTCCCACAATTTTTAAGATGTGGCCAGTGGCCACGAGCCCACGAGGCCACGACTATGTTTTGACGCATGTCCGGAGTGTTGGGCCATCCAATCAAATCTAATGGCTGGTATTCTTGCACCCAAGCCCTCGCTGGGCACAAATTAGAGAAAATGATGACCAGAAAGTGCAGTTGATCAACTTGGAACAATACAGTGGATGCAGAATCTATTAGTATTCTGTATGCTTATATATCGTGAGATCAAAGCTGTCAATATGTCATTCTATTCCTGAATGTATTTACTTTTGTAGTACAAAGTTGAGAATGTTCTTTAAGGAATTCCCTTGTAATATGCAAATGTTCCCTCACAATGTTCTTACGTATGTGATCCAGGCAACTGCAACCACCCTTCTTTTGTTATGCTGTTTTTATTATAAAAAAAGGAAGAGGATTAAATCATTCAGTTCCTAATGTTATTGAGGGGAAAGAGAAGATTTTACATTCTATCGAGCTCTCTTTAGCCCATAAAGCAATTAATGATAGGTCGAAATGTGTTTTAATTTTTGGTGCAAAACATCACTACTCCGCTGAAAAGTATAGCATAATTTCTCAGATTAGTAATGATAACAAAAGGATTGAATTAGCACAAGGAAAACAATTGAACATAGGTTTTGCTCCTAGAAACATGCATGCCACTAGAAAGTGACATACTATAATGCTACTGTAAGTGGCACATAAGTTCAACTAAGAACAGGAAATTAATACATGATTTGCAAAACAAAGTATCTGAACTTAGAGATTAGCCACCTATTTCCATCACCAAGAGTCTAGAAGAGAATATAATACGCATGTTAGTGGTCCCGCATTTTCTCCCATAAAATTTTCACTAAACAGATACTAGTATTTAGCCATGTGGGTTACAGAAGCCCTCAACTCAATTGAAGCTACACCACCAATGTAACAAAGTGCTTACTAATCTGAAACTGTAAGATTCCTGATGCGTGGCTATCATTTGTTTCCAACAAGAAACTTGATTCCAGACAACTTAAGTGAGGGACCTCACTTCGAACAAACTGGCCCATTGCTATGTTCACATTCAAACTGGTATTAAGTTACATTGCACGACCTTACATGTGCAAAATCATAACAATCCTATCATAAGAAGACAGGCTATAACAAAGTTTAGTAGTTTACCATTGGTGATCGGTCCTAACTCCTTAACTCCTAGCTAATACAAAAAATTGAACTTCAAGGTATGATGAACTACTACTTATCAAAGCAAAGACTCAAAACTTCAGCGTCTGGAAACTACTGCTGTTCAGGAAAACAGTTAACACTATCAGCAACGGGTATTGGTCAAAGTAAAAAATAAATCCTCAGACTTAAGAAGATGGAATTTTTTTATTAATTAATCCTTTTTTAATTTTATTTTAAAGTTAACCCCCGGCGCACTTTATTTCCAATTCTGACCCCTTTAGTCATGCCACCACCCGTGACGTGACAAAACAACGCTGTCACATCAGCCAGTATCTGGGGCAAGCTCTTGTCACGCCACCACTCGCGGCGTGACAGTGTTGTTTGGTCACGCTAAGACCAGTGACGTGACCAAAAGTGCTATTTTAGGGATTTATCCTGTGGCGTGACAGCATTGTTTTGTCACGCCACAGGTGGAGGTGTGACCAAAGGGGTCAGAATTGGAAATAAAGTGCGCCGGGTGTTAACCTTAAAATAAAAATTAAAAAGGGGTTAAATAATAAAAAAAAAGTTCAAGAAGATGCCATATTACCTGACAATTTGAAAGAATATTCTTATGTTGCCCAAAAAGGTAGGCAGCAATAGATCATATCCACCAAAAAGTCATCCATATCTTATCCTATTGAAATGGAAAATTATTGTCACCACTTGTGGGAATACAAGAATACATTGAATTAGGAGGGCACAAAAAAATATCATTTTTCAAGAGAACTATTCCTGCAATTACTAGGCTTGCTCCGAATACCAAAATAGCTTTCATAGCCAGCAAAAAAAATGTACAAGACATGGGAAATAATTAAATAAACAAAGGTAGTAATAGACAACAATGAGATTGGACCAAACATTCATGAACACCAAGAATAAGAAGGCGACATGTAGAAATAATGTAATTTTAATGATGTTAGACTGATTGCACTAGACATTAATTGCACACACAGCATCAGAAGCATAAATGAAACACAATGTGTTTTAGAAGTTAAGTATAATGTTTTTGGTGATTCTAAGTATATGGTCAGTGCAAAGCAAAAGCAAACAAACAAAATGCGTAAAATTCCTCTCTAAAAGAACAATGTCAATGTCGTTTTAGCACCTTCCCATCAACAAATATCGCTAAAAACATATTCAGGACAAGAATAGCTAATTTTACTATTGTACTTGACAATTTGACACTACCTTACACTCTTAGCTTGGGACTGTGTACTGTAGCTCTAGCAGAGCTGCGACATGGTTACTTTGTATTATGTAACCCTAAGTGGATCGAGGTGTTGGTTCAAGTTGTGAGCTGGTACAATTCGTTTGGGCTTACCTCGGAGGTGTTGGCTTAATTTGTGGAGCCGATTCAATTCGTTTGGTTTTACCTTAACGTGGATTACGGGAAACCGGCAAGTCTTCGAATACCACAGTAAAACATCTTTGTGTCATTGTGGTTTGCTCTCTTGTTATTTACTTTATGCAATTTACATTCCTAAAATTAAATTGATTGCATGACAAACTAGGATTACAATCCTTTACTTAGACTAAGGGTGTTGGTGCACTTAAGGGAAACTATAATATTTAGGTTTTAATTGTGCTAAACCGAATTTTCTTCCACTTCGGCGTTAGAAATTGGTTTTAGCCTAGAGTTTTTAGAAATGACTATTCAAACCCCCCTTCTAATCGGCCTCCTCGATCTTACACCGGACGATCTTGGATCTGAGCCAAAGGGTGGCAATGGCCGAGGCAAATGGCAACACCGACAGAAGGAGGCGGCGGCGGAGGAGCCGCGACGCTAATCTGGGTGGAAAGCAAGGCGGCATCGGCAACAAGCAACACGACACCGGATCCAGGGGGCGAGATGGAGATGGAGCGAAGGAGCAACTCGGGGATCCAGCCAAGCGACTCCAGAGGCGGCGGAGCAGCTCGGGGCGGCGGTGGCCACGATGCGGAAAACCCAAGGACTCTAGAGGCTATGAAGGTGACGCAACCGGTCGGGGCAGAGGATGCTTCCGAGCCGAAGCGGAGTAGGAGGCTGGGCTAGCCAAAACAGAGGACTCGAGCGGATTCTGGAGACGAACCACGGAAGAGGGAGACGAAGGAGGTAGCACGCCGGTGACACTCGCTGAAGGCTCACCAGCAATGGCGAGGATAGCGGTGGCCGAACCGGGTCTAGTCCCTAACCCAAGGTTGTCACGGCGGACTTGGCGACCACGGCGCCTTAGAGGCGCCATGACGCCTAGGCGACCAGGCGAGCGCCTAGTCATCCTCAAGGTGAGGTAAGGCGGAGGAAGCAGAGGGAGCAAATGAAAGCAGAGAGGGAGAAAAGGGCAGAGATGCGAGGGAAGCAAAGCGAGAAAGCAGAGGGAGAGGAGGAGTGGCCGAGCAAAGGAGAGAGTGGCAACGCAAGGGAGCATGGAAGGAGGCGATGGCGGTGCGGCAGGGAGCGTGAGAGGGAGGGTCATGCGGCACGACAAAGCCTTGAGAGGGAAGGAGGGTGGGCAAGGGAGCCGAGTAGAGGAGCAAATGAGCAGAGGAGGGTGGTGGCGCAATGAGCGCTTGAGGAGGAAGAGCAGGCGGCGAGCGCAATGATGGAGGCTGCAGACTAGCAGAGGGAGGAAGCAGACAAGTGGCGGCGCGGCGAGAGGGAAGGAGGCGGCAGAGAGGGAGTGTGGCTGGCAGGGAGGGTGGCAGGGGCGTGGGAGGAGAGGAGGGAGGAGAGGAGGAGGAGAGGAGGGGTGGAGCGGAGGAGGGAGACGGAGTACCTGGGAGCCGGCGGTGGCGACCACGGCACCTAAGGGGCGCCAGGACGCCTAGTCGCCCAGGCGGGTGCCTAGTCGTCCTCTAGGCGAGGCGAGGCGAGCTAAATAGCAACTACGATTCTACATAGTCAATACATTGGGAGCAAAAGATCCCGCCGCCTAGGCCTTAGCCGCCTGCCGGCCCATTGCCCACCGCCCACCGCCTTAAATGACCACGCTTCGCCGCCTCAGAAGCTCGAGATTCCTCCTCTCCGTCGGCTCGGGATCCGCTCCTCTCCTCCTCTGGCAGCAACCGGCCTCGCTTCCTCCTCCCGCCTCCTCCTTCCTCCTCTCTCATTGCGGCTCGAGGCACAAGGCGATGATTCAGTCTAGGCGGATCCAGAGCAAGAGAGGCGGATCCGTGACGGGACGCCTTGGGAGTTGTGGCGGGCATGGGGAGGAGGAGAGGAGGAGGAGGAGGAGGAGGATGGAGTCTCTGGGCGTGGCACGGCCATGGCTGACACGGAGATGGCTAAGGCGAGGCGAGTGATCACAAGGCTCGTCTGCTGACCGCATGGGACGCCTTGGCGACGCCGTGACATCCATGGAGATGGCCAAGGTGAGGCGAGCCACCGTGGCGTCCCCTCCGCAGCGACTGGACGACAAGGCGACGCCGTGACATCCTTGCCCTAACCCTAACCCTAGGCTCTGATACCATGTTAGAATTAGGAGATGATTTTGCTATTCACAACTATGTATCTTATTTATTATTGAGAGGGTACATATAGACATAGGGTTACATAGACCTTATGGGCTACATGGGCCACATAGGCCCAGAAAGAGAGAGCGAGAATGTACAAGACTCTTAACAGTGTCCTTGGGTCTGTTTCTAGTGACCTCTTTACCTTGTACGGGTTGCAAGATTGGCAAACAGCTATAACTCTCATATCCCTCTAGTGATTTTGTGTCTGAGCGTCCTTTTGATCTTGTTTATTCTGATGTTTGAGGTTCAGCCCCCTTCATTTCGAAAGGGGGTCATCGATATTATGTGATTTTCATTGATGATTATTCTTGATACAATTGGATCTAACTTATGCCTTCTCACAGCCAGGCTCTTTCCGTTTATCAGCAGTTTGCCACTATGGCTCGTACTCAGTTCGACTAAGTCATTCGTGTCTTTTGTGATGGCTTTTGTGATGGCTCAGCTGGTGAGTACCTATTTGCTACGCTTCGTCATTTTCTTGCTGACCAAGGTACTCTTCCCCAGTGTTCATGTCCAAGTGTTCATGCTCAGAACGGTATCTTTGAGTGTAAGCATCGTTACCTGCTTGAGACAGCTCATGCTCTTATGCCCACCTCACACGTTCCACCCCAATGCTGGGCTGAGGCTGTCTCTACAGCTGCTTACCTTGTCAACTTTCAGACCTCCTCTGCTCTTAAGGGTTGTACTCCTCTTGAGCGTCTCTGATAGGACTCCTTAGTTCACTCACCTCCGCAGCTTTGGCTATGTCTGCTTTGTTCTCTTTCCTCCTCGTGAGCGTTGGTTGAGTTTGTTTTTCTTGGATACAGTTATGAGCATAAGGGTTATCGCTACTACGACCATGTTGCTGCCAGGACAAGGATTTCTCGAGATGTTACATTTGATGAGTCCCGTCCTTACTACCCTTATCCTTCTACCACTGTTTCCACTGCTCTTGAGTCAACCTCTTTTCTGACCTTTCTTGACTCCCACTTCAGGAATGAAACTCTCAACATTATGTGGCCCAAAACTAATACTAGTATGGCAATATAAAACAATTCTAGTGGAAGATATTAAATTTGTACATGTAGAGTAGTAAAGTACCTTGTAAATACTGTTAGATAATCTTTGTTTAGTATTTTCGTTACTGTAGCAATCCAAGCCAGATATTGTAGCATTAGTTGTGCCTATAAAAAGGGGTCATATGTAATCAGATTTTGTAAGAAGAGAAGTAAAAGAACAAGAGCAATAAAGCAAGAGAATCAGAAAAGTTGTCTTGCTCTGGTAGGCGGTAGCACAAAATCTTTTTGCGTTCTTGTGTTCGCGTGTGTTCGTCTTCAGTTTAGACCAACAATTGGTATCAAAGCCTGAGTTATTGATCCATATATGCCCAAGATCATGTCGCGCTCTCTGGGAAGTGGTGTCACCGGCGACGAGGCAACGTCGAGTGTGTAGGATCAAGGATAACCGACTAGAGGGGGATGAATAGGAGGTTTTTAAACTTTTTAACAATTTAACAATTTAGTCAATTAATAACTTAGTCTAAACAAGTTTACTTCTTTCTAGGCAAATTAATCACAATAAACAAGCTAGAAATATAGATGCGGAAAGTAAAGACTAGAGATAACCACAAAGACACGACGATATTTTTCCCGTGGTATCGAAGACTTGCCGGTCTTCACTAGTCCACGTTGAGGGAGCTTGACGTCTCAAGCCGGCTCCACGAATTAAGCCTTTCCTCAAGTCACTATGGTTGTTCTTCCTCCGCTCCGGAGATAGTGAACACCGAACCACTCACAAGCTTGCACCGGGTCTCTTCACAATCTTCTTGAAGAGATCACCGTGCTCCACCACCAACCGTCTAGGAGTGCGGCAACACTCCAAGAGTAATATATCAAGGTCTTCACTTGACGGCACTCAAGTGCACATGGATCAACTAGGAGAATGAATGCACTTGAATGTATCTCAACAAGCTCACAATGAATGCACAAGAGTATTTTTGAGTGTTGAGTGAATGCAAGGGCTTTCAAGGCTCTATGAATGTCAAATGGGCACTAGCAGTCTTGACTTGAGCAGTTGGGGGGGGGTATTTATAGCCCCCACCAACAATTATGACCGTTGGAGATTTAAATCCAAGATTTCAAAGTAAATCGTAATCCATCAAGAAGACATATTACATTGCGATGATCAAGACTTCGATCGAAAGCACGATCAACGGCTAGAACAGATACTAAAAAAGGAAAAAGCTAGCCGTTGAAAACCCGGTCGAACGGCCACAGTAAACTTCGCAGACGTCCGTTTTGCCCCGGTCGTACCATTTCTACGAGCGGTACGACCGTTCATAGGGTTTCAAGATTTGCTAAAGATTTGCAGTGGTTCTAGAATTTTTGTACCGCCATATAAAAATCGGAATGACCGCATGCCGGTACGACCGTTCCCAAACGCGGAACGTCCGATTTCCAGATTGAGTTTTTGAGCAGATTTGCACTTATTCTGTTTTTATTGAACCGCCTCACAAAATTCGGAACGACCGCCCAACGGTACGACCGTTGGCCAAGAGCGGTACAACCGATTTTCATGAGAAAGTCTGAGGCAATTTGCAACGCTTCTGGTTTTATTGAACCGCCAACTAAAATGCGGCATGATCAGCGATGCTGACGACTGCTCAAGGATCCGTCGTTCGCTTCAACACTTAATTGATGTTCCTTCAAAATGCGGTACTACCGCCAAGTAAAGTCCCATCATATCAAGACTAGCGATACGACCTTAAAGTATAATCTTGGACTACCGATTTTGAATAGAAACACTTAGAACTTTTCAATTTTATTTCAAGTTTAAATTCAAATGCATGCATGATCCTAAATTGATCCATGTGGCACAAAAACATGCTATCAAGCTACTAACCATGATCCCTCTTAATAGTACGGTGTTTATCCTATAATCCGGTCTTTCATCCAAAACTCCTAGACCGGTAAAATGGAAAAAGAGATCCTAAACTATTTGTACCTTGTCTTTGAGCCAAAAGATCTTCATGTAGTCCATTTGCATGCCACTTTGTATCAACATGATTACCAATGGGAGTTAACCTTGTGAATACTCAATAAACACGTTAATCCCATATTCACACATTGTCATTAATTACCAAAACAATTTTTAGGGGCCTAGATGCTTTCAATCTCCCCCTTTTTGGTAATTGATGACAACACAAATAATATGTGAGAAAGATTGATTTGAATATACCATAATTGTATATTCTTTTGATGGCTTAACAATAAGATAATTCTTGCAATAAGAATAAATGGATGTATGAGAATTATTTTCTTGTTAAGTCTAATTTAAAGAAAGCTCCCCCTAAACATGTGCATATAAAGATAGAACATTTTGTAGAAATTTTGATAAATTTGGACGGAGCTTCTTTAGCACATTTGAACTTGAGGAAATGCAATAGTAAGATATGACGATAATTGAGATTGCATTAAAGGTAATAACATGACATCATCCACAAGTTCAACAAGTTAAAGAGCGCATAATTAAACTATTACAAGCACTGATAAGTTCAACATTACATAATAAGTCCAACATATAAAACCTAACACATATAAGTCCATAGTATAGTAGCAAAAGCTTGCGCTTGCTCCCCCTAAAGCTATGTCATCTATCTTTTCACTTCTTTCTTCTTTGTCTTCGTATTTCTCCCCCTTTGGCATCAAATACCAAAAACAATTCAGACGATGGGATCCTGAGGAGGAGGGATGACGTCCTGTGAAGCTGGGTCCTGTGCTGGAGCAAGAGCGGGAGCAGGAGCAGGATCCTGAGAGTCTGGGGCCGGAGGAGCTACATCCTGAGAAGCGGTGGCTCGAGGAGCCAAGTCGATCTGAGAAATCGAACCAGAGCCGGATCCAAGAAGGTGTCTCTAAAGTCAATGGATCTTGAGTCATAACCTCGGTGGATCAAGCCGAGGAGCAACAGGAGCGTAAATCAGATCTGAGGTCTTGGTGCTACAGCTGGAGCTGGAGGAGGTACAGGAGGCACAGAGGATGTCCTGGAAATAGGAGGACGTCGAGAGAAACGCTGAGGAGTCTTCAAAATTCCCTCTAAATCAGTCATGCTCTCCATCAGTGCAGCCATCCTGTTATGAGTCTCATCAAAGAAATCATTCTGAGTCTGCTCCATCTCAAATAACCTGCCTCGAGTCTCTCTCTGAAATTCAGCTTGTTCGGTCTTCATTTCTTGCAAAGAACTAAAGAATAAGCTGCTGATTCTGAAGAATCTGTGCAAGAGTGCTATCAGTAGGAGCATCACTAGCAGTAGCAGGAGCCTCACCAGCATCATCCTCAGCACTATCACGTCGAGGAGGAAGACCGTCTCGTGGCCTATAAGACTTGTGAACAGTTCCTAATCCACCACGATACTCCATTTTATGTGTGATCCAAGCCATGATATATGGAGCATAATAGATCCTTTTAATTCTGTCATTCTTAGAGGAGACTATGCCCTGAAGAATCACATCCACAACATCAAACTTGATGCCCCTCATAATATTATCAATGATATTCCAAGCGTGACCACGAATTGCATCAAAATTACCACTCTTGGGGTAGAAAGTATGATTGATGATCCTGTTGATCATGCTAGGAATTGGTCTCAGTCCAGTGATTGTGCCTAACTTGTTTTTGACAGAAGAATCATAATAATCAGACCAAGCAGGGCACAATAAGGCAGGCCTCTCAAGGATTTTATCCCAAGTTCCGGACTGAACTCCCAGAACTTGCTCAAACTCTTCCTTGGTGCTCTCCACATATTTAGAGGCTGATATCCATCTAATAGATTTTAAGTCTGGAGAGACATGCACTGTAGCATAGAACTGTCTGATAAGCTTGTCGTCATAGTTCTGTTTCAGTGCAACAAGGCCATGCAGACCTACCTGAAGAAAGAGCTGATAAATGCTACTATAATTATCCAAAGAATTTAAATGAGACCACTTAATCCATTTATGATCTGCAAACTTCCTGTTAGGACCATACAGCTGCTCAAACACTTGTTCCTGGAAGACAGTGTGAAAACCAGGATGTACACTGTCTGACTTTAAGAGGTACTGATTTACGTGCCTTTTGATTGCATAATCATCAGCTGATAGAAGGCGTAAATCTATAGGAGATGCTGGAGGATCAACCAAATTATCAAAAGTACCTTCTTCTTGAGAGTCGTGCTCAGATTGAGTCTTATCATCAGAGACATAGTCCTCACTTGTTTCTGTCTCAGATTCTCGTGCAGGCCCTTTTCCTTTACCATGAACGACCTTCTGACGAACTGAACGTGATTGCCGTACTGGAGCTGACCGTCGTCAACGAAGAGGTGATTGAGTAGGAGCGGCAGAGGATTGAGGAGATGACTGTCCTCGAGGGGGTCCATGAGGTTTCCTTGTCGCAATCCTCATCCTAGGCATCTTTAGAAATAGATAAAAGGTTACAAGATATTCAAAGGAATGACTGGAATTGAATTTAATTGAAAAGGATTGACATTTACATTTCGTCAGACAATCGGACGTATGCCGTTCATTGGCGATCTGACCGATCACATGCTCGTCGCATCACTCAAGAACCGGTCGTTCCGATTTTCCTGACCGAGTTCTAGGGCTGTCAAATCTCGCATATTTGGTGGTTTTTCATGGATTGAATCCATGGAAATGATGCGCAACCATCTTAAGACACCAAATAACACATTTTACCCAAATAGAACTACAGAAAATCATCACATTTTCAATAAACCCTAAAAAGGGTATCCTAGGGTTCCAAAGGAGATAAATCTTAAATCAATTTAGGATTTACCTTCGGATTTGGAGGAGGTGAATCCTGGAGAGTTTAGCAATACGAAGAAAAATCAAAAGTTGTGCAGATTTTGAGTGGATTGGGGATGAGTAGAGTCGCTCGGGTGAGAGAGAGAGAGAGAGAACAAAGGAAATGAGGGCGGATGAACCGGTGCGACGGGGGTTAAGGCAAATGAATAGTAACTGCTGGAGTTAAGTTTTCCTTCTCAAACCGTCATGTCGTGCATCGACTAAAAGCCGCTTGTCGTTCAGTATTTCATATATCATTGTTATAACGCCGGCCGTCTCGCTTCAATGGTCGCATCAGCAGATAACGCCGGTTGTTCTGATTATCCTAGGGTTTTCTGGATTTCCTAGGAATCTTAGATTATTTTGCAAATGATCCTTAGTTTTGCACTCAAATAAATATCATTAAGGATCATTATGCATAGAATAGACTATTGTCTATATAGAAACATAATTTTTATGATCATAGCTATTCCTGATAAAGATTTTGAAAATATTTTCATAAAACACTCAAATAATATCAAATGAAACACATAATATGAGGCAAGAGTTCAAACACCATTTGAATAATCTATGATATTTAACTCATTCCTCAATTTGCAAAAGCGGCCTTCATTTAATGGCTTGGTGAAAATGTCCGCTAATTGGTCCTCGGTTCTTATGTGGCTAATTTCAATATCTCCCTTGCTCGCATGATCTCTCAAGAAGTGGTGACGGATATCTATATGCTTGGTTCTTGAGTGTTGAACAGGGTTATTAGCAATTTTCACGGCACTATTATTGTCACACAAAAAAGGCATTTTATCAATTTTAATTCCATAATCCATCAATGTTTGCCTCATCCATAGCAATTGAGCACAACAACTTCCCGCGGAAACATATTCGGCTTCGGCGGTGGATAATGCTACGGAGTTTTATTTCTTGGATGACCATGACACTAAAGATCTTCCTAAGAATTGACAACAACCTGAGGTGTTTTTTCTATCCACTTTGCAACCCACATAATCAGAATCCGAATATCCAATTAAATCAAATTTAGCACCTTTAGGATACCAAAGGCCAATGCTAGAGGAATGCTTTAAATATCTTAGTATTCTTTTAACGGCCATTAAATGATACTCTTTTGGAGTTGCTTGAAAACGTGCACACATGTAAACACTAAACATGATATCGGGCCTAGATGCGGTAAGATAAAGCAAGCTATCAATCATAGATCTATAAAGCTTTAAATCTACCGGTTTACCTCCCTTATTTAGATTAAGATGACCATTTGTAGCCATGGGAGTCTTGATGAGTTTTGAATCTTCCATGCCAAATCTTTTAAGTAAATCCTTCACATACTTGGTTTGACTTATGAAAGTCCCATCCTTGAGTTGCTTGATTTGAAGTCCAAGGAAATAGCTTAATTCTCCAATCATTGACATTTCAAATTCCCTAGACATCATATCACCAAATTCCTCGCAAAAATCTTGGTTAGTAGACCCAAAAATGATATCATCAACATAAATTTAACATACAAAGAAATCATCATTTATGACTTTAGTGAATAAAGTTGAATCAATCTTCCCAATTTTGAATCCTTTTGAGACTAGAAAATCTCTAAGGCGTTCATACCATGCTCTAGGAGCTTGTTTAAGACCATAGAGCGCCTTGGAGAGTTCATAGACATGATTTGGATTCTTTGGATCTTCAAAACCGGGAGGTTGTTCAACAAAGGCAAGTTCGGATATTTTACCATTTAAGAACGCACTTTTAACATCCATTTGAAATAATTTAATATCAAAGTATGATGCAAAAGCAAGTAATATCCGAATTGATTCAAGCCTAGCTACGGGAGCAAATGTTTCACCAAAATCCAAACCTTCGACTTGTGAATACCCTTGAGCGACCAACCTTGCTTTGTTCCGAACAACCAAACCATTTTCATCTTGTTTATTTCTAAAAACCCATTTTGTGCCAATGACATTGTATTCTTCGGGTCGTTCCACCAATGTCGAAACTTCATTCCGGGTGAAGTTGTTGAGTTCTTCATGCATAGCATTCACCCAATCCGGATCTTCAAGTGCTTCTTCTACATTCTTTGGCTCAATAGTAGAAACAAAAGAGTAATGTTCACAAAAAGAAGCAACACGAGAGCGAGTTTGGACACCCTTACTTAGTCACCCAATATTTGATTTATTAGATGATCTTTTGCAATTGCATTGTGGATTCTTGGTGGTTGGTTGGATGGTTGATCATCTTCTTTGTTGTCCTCTTCACTAAGTTGCACTTGATTTGTGGAAGAGGTGGGTGGTTCAACTTTAGTGAAAGATGTTGGATCGTCTTCGGGCTTGTCGTCGCCTATTTGCATATGTTCCATTGCTTTTCTTAAGACTTCATTACCTACATCATTCAAGTTCCCATGCTCTTCTTGAGAGCCGTTAGTTTCATCAAATTGCACATCGTGTCTTTCTTCAACCAAACCGAAGTTTTTGTTGAAAACACGATAAGCTTTGCTATTTGAAGAATAACCAAGCAAGAAACCAACATCACAACGACTATCAAATTTTGAAAGACGAACACCCTTCTTTAAAATATAACACTTGCAACCAAAAACTCAGAAATAAAAGATGTTTGGTTTTCTTCCTACAAGAAGCTCATAGGAAGTCTTTTTCAAAAGACGGTGCAAATAAAGACGATTTATGGCATTACATGAGGTATTAATAGCTTCCGCCTAAAAGACATCGGAAGTATTATATTCATCAAGCATTGTCCTAGCCATTTCAATCAATATACGATTTTTCCTTTCTACTACTCCATTTTGCTCCGGAGTGTAGATTGTGGAAAGTTCATGCTTTATTCCAAGTTCATCACAAAAGTCTTCAACTTTAGTATTTTTGAACTCAGAACCATTATCACTACGGATTTTCTTTATTTTGAAATCAAATTCATTTTGGGCCCTTTTTGCAAATCTTTTGAAAATCTCGGAGGTTTCACTTTTGTCATCTAGGAAGAATACCCATGTATATCTAGAGTAACCATCCACAATGACTAAACAATAGCTATTACCTCCAATACTCTTATAGGTTGTTGGCCCAAACAAGTCCATATGTAAGAGTTCCAATGGTCTAGAAGTTGACATGATACTCTTGGAAGGATGAGAATTTGCGACTTGTTTACCGGCTTGACAAGCACTACAAAGTCTATTTTTCTCAAACTTTACATCTTTCAAGCCGACAACTAAATCATGTTTGAAAAGCTTTTTGAGTTGAATCATTCCAACATGAACTAGCCTTCTATGCCAAAGGCAACCCAATGAGGTTTTTGCCATTAAACAAGTTTTTAAACAAGATTCACTTGAACTAAAATCAACTAGGTAAAGATTTCCAAATCTAAAGCCTTTGAAAGCTAGAGAGCTATCTTTTGCATAAGAAATTGTCACACCTTCACTAGAGAATGAACAAATTAGTCCAAGATCACATATTTGAGCAACGGATAGCAAGTTGAAATTTAATGATTCTACTAAAGAAACATTAGAAATGGAAAGGTCATCTGAGATAGCAATTTTACCCAATCCTAATACCTTTCCTTTGCTATTGTCTCCAAAAGTGATCTTTTCCATCCCTTGGCCATTCTCAAATGTGGTGAACATTTTTCTATCACCGGTCATACGTTGTGTGCATCCACTATCAAGCACCCAATGTTTTCCACCGGTTTTATAGTTCGCCTACAAAACAAAGAATCAAGTCCTTTTAGGTACCCAAATTTATTTGGGTCCTTGGAGGTTAGTAACCAAGATTTAGGCACCCAAATAGCATTCTTTTTAACGCCTAAAATTGAAGTGCCAACAAAACGAGCAATTATTTTACCATCCTTAGACTTTTTAAGCATATAGCAAGAATCATATATTCCAATGGATGGAGTCTTACCCTTAGGACAATCTTGTTGCACATGTCCTATTTCCCGGCATTTATAACATTGCTTACCATTTTGCCTCACAAATCTTGTGGGCATGTTTGCCGGCTTCTTACCTTTCTTAGGCACATACCCAAGACCTTCCTTGTTGAATGAGCACCTTTGTTCACTCAAAAGTTTGTCAAGAGTTGCCTTGCCCTTGAAACAATTTTCCAAGCTCTTGCTTAGCTTGGTCACTTATTCGTTTAGCTCATTGTTTTCATGAACAAGCCTTGAATCATTTTTCTCAACAATATTATGATAAGCATCAACATTAGAGCAACATGGGATAGCAAGTAGATCATCACATGAAGTAGATGCACTAGTCTTAGCAATTTCTACACTAGACATTTTATCAATAATATTGCATGTGATTCCTACACTAGAACAAGATTTATTTGAATTCTCTTGGATAAGCAAGTTGTGTGCTTCCTTAAGCTCCATATAAGAATCTTTTAGAGTATTGTATTCTTTATTTAAGACCTTATATTTTGATTTTTCTTTTCCAAGATATTCATTTAAATCATTAAGCATATCCATTAATTCATCATATGTTGGTTCATCATTAATAATGGATTTTACCTTATCTCCTTTTGCCATGAGGCATGTAGGAGTGGAGAATAGCGATGGTGCTTCCTTGATGGCGATGCCGACTAGTCCCTTCTTCTTGGGGGACTCTTCCTCATCGGAATTGGAGTTGCTTGACTCATCATTTGAATCCCACTCTCCAATGTGGGCTTCATGTTTACCGTCCTTGTGAAGCTTCTTGAAGAGCTTCTTCTTGCCATTGTACTCCTTCTTCTTGAATGACTTGTTCTTGTCATCCTTCCTTTCGGGACAATAAGAAGCAATATGCCCCTTCTCTTCACAATTATAGAATCGAATGTTGCTATAACGCTTCTTGTCACTTGAGGATTACACCTTCTTGTATTTGTCGAAGTTGTAGTTTCTATTGGGGCGTCTCTTCATGACCCTCTTCATCCTTCTCACAAGGAGTGCATACTCCTCATCGGAATCTCCTTCTTCATCTTCATCATCTCTTGATTCCGCCTTGGCCTTGAAAGCGGTGATCTTCTTCTTTGAGAAAAATGTTTCCAAAAGCTCTTCCTTGTCCTTTTTGAACAACTCATTTGTGATGAGGTTGCCCAAGAGCCCCGTTGGTGTCATCCTTGGCAACTCGGGTGAGTTGAGAAATAGAGTCACCAACGTCTCATATTTGTCCGATAGAGCCCTAAGCATCTTACGCACAACATCAACATCAAGAAGGTTAGTCCCAAGGCCTTTGAGCTCATTCACAATGTTGTTGAGTCGTGAATACATCTCATTGATATTTTCATGAGGCAACATCATGAATGTCTCATATTTGATCCGAAGCCTATGCAATTTGGCCTCTTTGACCATGGATGTACCCTCATGGATTTCCGAGAGAGTGGTCCAAATATCATGAGCGGTTTCCAAATTCCTCACTCTATTGAACTCATCCGCGTTCAAAGCGCCAAAGAGAGCATTCATAGCTTGGGCATCTAAATGAGCATTACGCGTCTCTTGATCCGTGAGATGTAGGGGATCAAGTGGCATGACGTAACCCTCATTTACAATTTTTCATACGCTTGGACTCATGGCCTTTAAATAAATTGACATTCTAATTTTCCAATAAGCATAATTTGAGCCATCAAATAAAGGAGCCTTTCCTATAGCAATTCCCTCACTAGCCATCTTTTTCTCTCTTAGACAGTTAAGTCTAAATCAATGAGAGACCAAGCTCTGATACCACTTGTAGGATCAAAGATAACCGACTAGAGGGGGCTGAATAGGAGGTTTTTAAACTTTTTAACAATTTAACAATTTAGTCAATTAATAACTTAGTCTAAACAAGTTATACTTCTTGCTAGGCAAATTAATCACAATAAACAAACTCGAAATATAGATACGGAAAGTAAAGACTAGAGATAACCACAAAGACACGACGATGTTTTTCCCGTGGTATCGAAGACTTGCCGGTCTTCACTAGTCCACGTTGAGGGAGCTTGATGTCTCAAGCCGGCTCCACGAATTAAGCATTTCCTCAAGTCACTATGGTTGTTCTTCCTCTGCTCCGGAGATGGTGAACACCGAACCACTCACAAGCTTGCACTGGGCCTCTTCACAATCTTCTTGAAGAGATCACCGTACTCCACCACCAACCGTCTAGGAGTGCGGCAACACTCCAAGAGTAATAGATCAAGGTCTTCACTTGACGGCACTCAAGTGCACATGAATCAACTAGGAGAATGAATGCACTTGAATGTATCTCAACAAGCTCATAATGAATGCACAAGAGTGTTTTTGGGTGTTGAGTGAATGCAAGGGCTTTCAAGACTATGAATGTCAAATGGGCACTAGCAGCCTTGACTTGAGCAGTTGGGGGGGTATTTATAGCCCCCACCAACAATTATGACCGTTGGAGACGAAATCCAAGATTTCAGGCGAAATCGAAACGACGGAAGTACATATTACGATGCGATCGCGCCGATCGAAACACGATCAACGGCTAGAACAGATACTAAAAAGGGAAAAAGCTAACCGTTGAAAACCCGATCGAACGACCGCAGTAAACTCAGACGTCCGTTTTTCCCGGCCGCACTGCTTTCTCGAGCAATCTGACCGCTCATAGGGTTTCAAGATTTGTCAAGATTTGCAAGGTTCTGGAATTTTTGTACCGCCATATAAAATCGGAATGACCGATGTTGCGCATCGACTGCTCCCAAACGCGAACGTCCGATTTCAGATTGAGTTTTTGAGCAGATTTGCACTTGTTCTGCTTTTTATTGAACCGCCTCACAAAATTGAACGACCGCCTAACTGCAGCGATCAGATTGGCCAAGAGCGATCGACCGATTTTCATGAGAAAGTCTCGAGGCAATTTGTAACGCTTCTAGTTTTATTGAACCGCCAACTAAAATACGGAATGATCGCGATGCGCACGACCGCTCAAGGATCCGGCGTTCGCTTCAACACTTAATTGGTCGTTCCTTCAAAATGCGGACTACCGCCAAGTAAAGTCCTATCATACCACACCAAGCGATGCGACTTCGCAAGTATAATCATGCAGACTACCGATTTTGAATGTAGCACTTAGAACTTTTCAATTTTATTTCAAGTTTAAATTCAAATGCATGCATGATCCTAAATTGATCCATGTGGCACAAAAACATGCTATCAAGCTACTAGCCATGATCCCTCTTAATAGTACTGTGTTTATCCTATAATCCGGTCTTTCATCCAAAACTCTTAGACCGGTAAAATAGAAAAAGAGATCCTAAACTATTTGTACCTTGTCTTTGAGCCAAAAGATCTTCATGTAGTCCAGTTGCATGCCACTTTGTATCAACATGATTACCAATGGGAGTTAACCTTGTGAATACTCAATAAACACGTTAATCACATATTCACACATTGTCATTAATTACCAAAACAATTTTTAGGGACCTAGATGCTTTCAGAGTGTGATGGCGAAGGAGAGTTCCGCCGTCTCGCTGCATTATCTGATGCTCACGAAGAGCAGTTATGCAGTATGGGCAATTAAGATGAAGGTATACATGCGCGCTCAAGGTCGGTGGAACGCAAGATGAGTTGCGCGTTGCCAAGGTGAAAGCATTGTGTTGGTACTAGGCGGTTGCGGTGCCGTATTTTTGTGTGTGTCTGTAGAGTTGAGTTCGGGACGTTGAGAAGATGTGTTCGCCGTCCTGAGTCGAGTGCGAAGAGTTAAGTCCGGGACGTTGAGAAAATGTGTTCGCTATCCTGAGTTGAGTCCGTGGAGTTAAGTCCGGAACGTTGAGGAGATGTGTAAGTTGAGACCGACTGGTCTCAATAAGTAAGTGCACAAAGATTAGGCAGTGATTGTTAGATAATCTTTTTTTAGTATTTTCGTTACTGTAGCAATCCGAGCCGAGCACTGTAGTAGCGGTTGTGCGTATAAAAGGGGGCCATATGTAATCAGATTTTGTAAGAAGAGAAGTAAAAGAACAAGAGCAACAGAGCAAGAGAACGTTAGAAAAGCTGTTGTTGTTCCGGTGGCACAAAAATCTTTTTTGCGTTGTTGTGCTCCCGTGTGTTCGTTTTCGGTTTAGACCAACAGATTCACCATGACAGTGGCAAGCAAGATCAGCCTAACAAGGATCTGGATAGGACTGACAAGGTAATTATAGCCTATCGGTACACTATGTACTTCTGCATCTGTTGCTTAGTTAGGACCTCTAAGATAAACTATAATTAATTCCACATCCACCTAAATGTTTCAAATTTCGCAATACATCTTGATAATAGCAATTAGCAACAACATGGAACTTTTACAAATAATCAAGTAGACGATTTTTTTAGTTACATGTGTCGTGTGTATTACAAGTTACAGCAAATACTTCAGAAACAGTTAGCTATATAATGTTATCCATACTTTACATTATACCCTGAAAAAATAGGGAAGAAAGCAGCAGGATTATAGTCTGAAAACAAATTGACTGCATAGAGTGGTACGGCAGGATAGCAACAATATTGATGAATCTTTCAATAAACGAGTCATCTGATAACTACAAATATGATCTCCGAGATCTACTAAGATAGCTTCCTCACATCTTGAAGGTAATTTATAAGACGTCAAAATATAATTCTTACCTTTGTTGAATATGTCTTCAATGTCAACCAGAACTTTGCCATGACAAGCATCCTTTCTTCCAACAACCTAAAAACTTAGAAGCCATACTTCCCTCTCGGATTTGTACACTGAAATATCTCTTTCTGACATGATGAATCTTAAAGCTTGCCTCAGTTACAGAGGATGTCTGAATTACAGTTGTCATTTTGGAAGTCTTGTAACTGCATGAACCTGTATATCTGTAGCCTGTAGGAAGTAGGAACTTGAAATGAGGATTCCATACTTCTTGAACAACTATTGCTTTGGTAATTATACACAATACCTTATCTAGTTCATGATTCATGAACTGTTCAGAATTGAGATATAGGTCCGTATTCCGTACAGTATCAGTATGCCTGATCAAGGGATCCTTAATTTACCATTCTAAGGAAGAAGGACACCCAAGTTTTTTCATTAGTGATTAAACAGATAATTTGGTACCATTGGATCACTTCAATACAGTTGCACCATTGTATACAGTCCCCAGCTCCACATCACAGGAGACACAACCTGAAGAACCAGGGTGGATCCCTCAAATTTACCAAGCCATAATCATCTCAATGGATTGACAACCCAACCTGTAATCCGAGTTGGCATACGTATTCTTACTGTTCGTTGAGATCTACTTTCCAATCGCTCAAGTATTGAGTAAGTTATTGAGTCAACCCTTGTTGCTTCATAGTTTAATGAAGTTTATGAGCTTCTGCTGTCTTCCCACGTCTCTCCAAGCAATCAAGTAATATGTTATAAGTTACAATATTAGGGATGCATCCCTCGGCAATCATCTCATCAAATAAGCTGCATGCCATATCAACCTTATTGGATTTCCCAAAGCACTCAATTAATATGCTGTAAGTACAGACTATAGTTATTAAGGCGGTAAGGCGAGGCGAGACAAGGCGAGGAGACCCGACCCCCTCAAACCTTTTAAGCGGTAAGACGCAAGGTGAGGCGACGCCTTACTCATCCTAAGGCAGCGCTTAGGGAGCAAGGAAGTGGAGATGGAAGTGGAGAAAAAGAGGATAAAAAGAAAGAAATATTGCTGCTGCACGAATTCACTATCCAGACGGCCCATTACTGTTGATGCACGCCGGGCCGGCCCATAACTCTTTTCCTCTCTCGGCCGACGCTCTTCCCATAACTCTATTCCCCTCCAAACGTTCGGCCGACCGACTCGGAGTCTTCCAGACGTTCGGCCGACGCTTCCCCTATCCTCCTCTTCGGCCTTCGCTCTTCTCGTACCCTCCTCGCTCTCTCAGCGACACGCCGACGCCGACGTTGTATGGTCGCATCCCCTCTTCCCGCAACGCATGGACGCCATCCTCTTCCCCTTCCCGTCCTCCCGCGACGGGGATGGCGGATCCGGTGGTGAGTCGGAATCGGTGGGGTGAGATAAGTTCTCCTCTTCTCTTCTCTCTTCCCTGCCCTCTCCTTCTCCCATCCTCTCCGCCGCCTTGGATGGGGGGCGAAATCCAACCACGTGGTGGCCTAATCGATGGCGAGGAGGAGGATCTGGCAGCGGGGAGGCGTATTTGGCCGGGGGAGGAGCCGTGCGATGAGGAACTACGGGGAGGAGGCGGCAAGGCATGGGCGACGCAAGGCCAGGAGACGCCTTTGCACCCGGCTAGGCGACACCTTAATAAGCATGGTAAATACATCAGGATCATAACGCCTCTCTTGCATCTCTTTGAAAAACACGTAGACTTCATCAAGATCTCCATTTTTTCGAAGACAGTTTATCAAAGAATTGTAGGTGATGACATCAGGTTTACAACTGCTAGCCTCCATTTCTTCAAAAAATCCAGACGCCTTATCAACTAAGCCAACTCTACCATAACTAGAAATCATAATATTGTAGGTACTAAGATCGGGAGCAATTCCATTAGCTTTCATCTCGTCAAAGAGATTGCTTATGAAAGAGACCTGCTTGAGCTTTCCAAGAGCTGAAAAGACCATATTGTACATGCCAATATCTGTAGCAATCCCTTTTTCAGGCATCATGTGTTGTAGATCAAAAGCCTCTAATGTTTTTCCTGCGTTGCATAACACCTCGAGCATTGATACAAAAGCATCCCTATCTCCTTTTTCATGTGAGTTCCACATACGACAAAATACATTATGTGCCTCGCTTACATGCCCAGATTTGCTGAGTGACTGGACCAAATAAGAATAAATCGATCTGTCCATATACCTACTACAGATATCTAGAACCTCATTTAGTCTGTGTAGTTGCCCTTCTGTTGCCAAAATATCCAGTGCAATGCTATATGTGAATTGATTGGGCTGGTAGTCACTCTCAATCATTTTGGTCACTCTCAATCATTTTGGAGAGTACAAAAATTACCTTCTCCACCATCTTGTTCTTACCAAGAGCCTCAATAACAGTATTATAAGCAAGCAGGTTAAGAACACATCCTTTCGACACCATTTCCTCAAAAAATGAGAGAAATTTAAAGGTATTCCCAGCCTTTCCAGACATTCTAATTAGTATAGTATATGTGTATGCTCCGGCTCACAGTGCTTTTGTCTCATATATTCAAAGACTTGGTAAGCTTGGTCAACCTGCTTAACCAACAAAGATCAGCTGCAAAGTTTTGAGAAACAGCACACAATTCTTATGAAATGGTGAGGGTTAAAATTCAAACAAACAGCACATTTTCTTTTTTACGTTTAAGGAGAGGATGATCACAGAAGGGATAAGGAACGTGGGAGAAACGAATAGTATGTCATGGGCCGGGCTACTGTTCACCCGTTATTCATGCCGGGCCCCACGGGTGCATTTTAGGAAATAGAGATAGAATAGTTAGTTTCCTTATTAGTTGGGTTTACTTCCTTAGAGATGTATTCCATTTAATACAGATAAGTTTACTTAAAAATAGAGATTGTTTTTTAGAGGTCAAGTCGGATCGTCCCTATAAAAGGGATAGCATGTATCCATTATCAAGGAAGCAAGAAAGATGAATTAATCTAGTCTCCCTCCCAATGTTCTATCATCCCAGTCTATAGTCTAATCTCTCATCCTACCAAGCCGACGCCGTCCGGCCTTCTTCATGCAGTGTTTACTCCGTAATGATCTAAGGTTCATGACATTTGGTATCAGAGCAGTCGATCCCTTCTCACGACTTCTGCTACCATGGTTATGGCGACAGATCAAACCATCAGACCTGCCGCCGAGTCGTTACTATGATAAAAGCTAACGCCAACAAGATGGCCATGAGTACCAATGGTAACGACAAGAAGATGGCGGCCATCTTCCTCGACATGCATGCTACTTTAAAGAAGATGATTGCAGATCAAAAGGTGAAGGCGGCGCAACAAGAGGCGTCGGCAATGTTGTTTCCAGCAGCCACAATGACGCCGGCTTTAAACTCGTCGTGGCGTTGTTGCATCTGTTGTGGCGCCCACACTCTGCCGAGACCGCCGGCGTCGCCGGCTCGCCGCAATGAGCCAAAACCTTTAAATCTTTGCCACGCCTTGTCGCAAAGTCGCCAGAGTTCTGTCATGGCCCTACCGAAATACGTTGTGGCCACCGCGACACTGCCAGGGTTGCTATCATGCTTGCCGCAGAAACTGATGAGTTTGCCGTAACTGCGCGTAGAGGCAACGATCTCTAAGAACTCATGTAGCCATCGCAACCTCTCGTCAATATGGGGTTTCCTAGGGCTTCAGCCATGGCCGCCACCACAGCTCGAGGACAAGCTGTCGCGAAAGGAGGGGAGTAGTTGTCATGGGCAAGCTCTCGTTCACCCATGAACAACACATGCGATTCAGAAAATCACAAGACTATTCATGCCGGGCCTCACGGGTGCATTAGTAGTTAGGAAATAGAGATAGAATAGTTAGTTTCCTTATTAGTTGGGTTTACTTCTTTAGAGATATATTCCATCTAATACAGATAAGTTTTCTTAAAAATAGAGATTGTTTCTTAGAGGTCAAGTCGGGTCATCCCTATAAAAGGGATAGCATGCATCCATTATCAAGAAAGCAAGAAAGATGAATTAATCTAGTCTCCCTCCCAATGTTCTATCATTCCAGTCTATAGTCTAATCTCTCATCCCACCAAGCCGACGTTGTCCGGCCTTCTTCTTGGCGGTGTTTACTCTGTAATGATCTAAGGTTCATGACATAGTATGTGGACAGAGATGGCATCTCATATTAGGAAGGTGGCTACGAAGCTACTTGGAGTGACCCGAGTGACAACTGATAAGATACGGACCTAAAGACACGTGGTGGTGGAACGAGGAAGTGCAAAAGGCTATCGAGGAGAAGAAGACATGCTACAAGCATATTCATCATGATAGGAACGACAACAACGTACAGAAATACGAAGCAGCAAAAAAGAAGGCAAAGAAAGCGATGAGTGAGGCACGAGGCAAGGCCTATGAGGAAATGTACCAAAAGCTAAGTACAAAGGAGGGCGAGAAGGATGTCTACAAGATGGCTAAACTCCGAGAAAGGAAGACGAGAGATTCCAACCAAATTAAATGCATCAAAGACGACACTAATAGACTATTGGTGAAAGACGATGAGATCAAGGATAGGTGGAGAGATTACTTTGACGAGTTGTTCAATCATGACAATGAAGATAGTATGATTGAACTGGATGATGCTTTTGATGACACCGATAGACGGTTTGTTCAAAGAATCCAGGAGTCAGGAGTAAGAGAGGTCTTAAAAAGGATGAAAGTGGGTAAGGCGTTGGGGCCTGATAACATTCCTATCGAGGTGTGGAAATGCCTGGGAGAAGTGGCGATCATTTGGCTAACTAATTTGTTCAATAGCATTTTTAGGTCGAACAAAATGTCTAACGAGTGGCGGAGGAGCACATTAGTACCAATTTTCAAAAATAAAAGAGACATTCAAAGTTGTACTAATTATAGAGGAATTAAGCTCATGAGCCACACAATGAAGCATTGGGAGCGAGTGATCGAGCACTGTTTAAGAAGAGTGACTAGCGTGACGACAAACCAATTGGCTTTTATGCCTGAGAGGTCGACCACAGAGGCGATTTTCTTGACACGACAGTTGATGGAGAGGTATAGGGAGCAAAAGAAGGATCTTCACATTGTGTTTATCGACTTGGAGAAAACCTATGACAAAGTACCAAAAAGGGTCATGTGGTGGGCGTTCCAAAGGGAAAAAAGTCCCAACAAAGTATATTACCCTAATTAAGGATATGTACCAAGATGTTGTGACCAAGGGGAAAAAACCCGGCCGGTAACCTGTCTTACCCGTGGGGACCGAATGAATAGTAACCGACCGAAAAATTTCAATTTCAAATTTGATTTTTTGACTGCGTAATGCACTTCCTAAGTTGGTTTAGGCCTTTTTTTGTGCTAGATTGGTATTTGTTTCTATTACTTATAACCTCTTAAGCCTCAATGGATTGATGTTTGTTTCTAAAACAAAAGTCGCTGGTCTTTTACAAATTTGTATGTATGACATAAGTACTCTATATATTTTGTTTCCCTTGGGTTTGGTATTATGGTTAACAAAATAGTTCATGCAATCCAGTTATTCATTTTACATTTTTACTCTATATGCATGTAGTTCAGATTAACAGATACATATGATCAAATATGTTCTTGAGTCTCAAAAGCTACTATCTTAACTTTTTGAACTAATCTGGACTGTCCACGTTGCAGCTGATTGGTTTTCTTTTATTGCAACACCCATATAGACTTGGTAAAAAAGTTAGTGGTTGAAGATTCTCTTCATCCAGAGTTTCAAATAGACATCTTAGCTATTCAAAGTTCTCTTGAAAACATGACACTTCTTTCCAACCTAATCATTCATCAGGCTTTTCCAGTTTTTCCGATTTTTTTACCGATTTTTCCGGTAACCGGTTTTCAAAATCCGCATTTCAAATTCCAGTTCACGAACTTTGTCCGGTTTTTCCGGATTTCGGTAACCACCGTTATTCTGCATCGCTACTTCTTAGGATTTGCACCGTCTCGGGTTTTCTATCCTTAGTTGTGACTAATGTCAGAACATGTGGTGGTGATACTAGTGACTTCCCTATTAAGATAGGACTACACCAAGGGTTAGCGTTGAGCCTATACATTTTTGCCCTAGTGATGGACGAGGTCATGCGGGACATACAAGGAGATATCCCTTGGTGTATGCTTTTCGATGATGATGTAGTGTTAGTTGATGAGAGTAGGATAGGTGTCGATAGGAATTTGGAGACGTGGAGGAAGACCTTAGAATTGAAAGGTTTTAGACTTAGTAGGACTAAAACTGAGTATATGAAGTGTGATTTCAGCGGTGCCAGGGCGGATGATGGAGATATTAGTTTGGACAGACAAGTAGTGCCTAGGAAGGACACGTTTCGATATTTAGGATCGATGCTATAGTGGGACGGCAAGATTGATGAAGACGTGAGCCACAGGATTAGAGCGGGGTGGGTGAAATGGCGCCAAACATCAGGTGTCCTGTGTGACAAAAAAGACCCTCAAAAGTTAAAGGGTAAGTTCTATAGGACGGCGATCAGACCTACGATGCTATACAGAGCAGAATGTTGGGCGACTAAAAGACAACAAATACAGAAGATGAGTGTAGCGGAGATGAAGATGCTGTGGTGGATATGTGGCCACACAAAGCGGGATCGAATCCGCAATAATGATATACGTGATAGGGTGGGGGTAGCACCAATTGAAGAGAAGCTTGTCCAACATCGCTTGAGATGGTTTGGGCATCTCCAACGGAGGCCTTCTGAGGCACCGGTACATAGTGGAATTTTAAGATGTACTGAAAACGTAAGAGGCAGAGGTCAACCAAGACTGACGTGGGAGGAAACAGTTAAAAGAGATTTGAGAGATTGGAATGTAGCTAAAGAATTAGCTTTGGATAGGAGCGTATGGAAGTTAGCAATCCACGTACCAGAACCATAAGAAGGTTTAGGGGTAGTGTTTTAGGCTCTTGGCTCAGATGACAGAACATACAACTTAATGTCTCAGCCTTGTAGGTTTTTTTTACAAGGCTCTCGTCTCTTTGACCTTAAGGAGGTTTCATTCATAGCCTACCCCAACTTGTTTGGGACCAAAGGCTTGTTGTTGTTGTTGCTGCTGCTCCACTAACACAAAGTTGATATTTCACAAATCGGCAAGTTTATTTAAATTTTATCATGTATGACCTTCATGAATTGACAAACTTGGATCAATATTTTGCAAAATATATAACTCCACCAGGATTTTGATAGCCCAAAGTTCAGTGCTACAAGGTGATATTTCTAAAATTCAACTTGAGGTGATATTTCCAAAATCTAACATGAGGTGTGCATGATGTAACCCTTATTGTTTAACAATTGAAAATGCTTGACCTTTTAGTATGCGAGGGCCAAAAACTTACTGTATTTGGCAATCTCAAATGAGTTAGACTAAAATACTAGCAAGATATGTTGAGTCATGCTCCTTTAAGGGTGGTAAGTATGTGAAGCGGTTTTGCATGGTCAAGAGGGCTCTCCAAAACATGGTGATTAGTGACAGGGAGACATACAGAGATGACAATAGAGGGATGGCACAAACTATTAGAGACCTAGTACTCAATGAAGTGTGGTGGGACAAGGTAAACTACATTATTGAATTCACTGAGCCAATCCATGAAATGATACGTGTGAGGGAAAAAAAAACTAGCTTTATTCTTGGCGGTAATAAAGAAATCCGGTGGGGAACCGGATTTTAAAACCTACTAAATTTGTTAAATTTAAATTTGAATTTATTACTGCATAATGCACTTCCTAGATTGGTTTAAGCCTTTTTGTGCTAGATTACCTATTGTATGAGCTAAATATGCTTGAATTATTGTACTCTCAAGTCCCAACATTTTTTAGACAATCTAACCTAGCTAGTGCATACTGGTTGGAATCTTGGAAAGGATGAACAGCAGCATGACCAGTAGGGAAGCTCCTTGGATGCTTGGATACCTTCGATGATGATGAGGAAATGACAATGGAATGGGCTTGCCGAGAGTCGTTGGAGTTACACCAACTCCAGCAACTTATGTTTTTATTATTTTGGAAAAAGTCCGGTTTACTCCTCTGAACTATCAGAAAAGTCTGGTTTACCCCCTGAACTACAAAACCGGTTATTTAACCCCTTGAATTTGTCAAATCCAGTCAAATAACCCCCCGTAGCGGTTTGGAGCGGTGGTTTTGCTGACGTGGCCGATTTTTGACACGTGGACATCCACATCACTCTTCTTAATCTTCAGTGGACATCCACGTCACCTCTTCTTCACTCCACCTCTCCCAGTTATCTCCTCACCTCTCATTTCTCCACTCCACCTCTTCCAGTCATCTCTTCACGCCGAGGTCGCGGACGGCACTGCAAGGAGGGGCGAGGGCGAGAAGCACGTAGAGATGGCGGGCGGAGTGGCGAAGCTGGCCAAGGAGGATGGAGCGCGAGAGGAGTGGAAGGCGGAGGAGGGAGGAGGTGAAGGTCGAGTCGGTGGAGGCGATGACCATGAGAGGAGCGAGTCGGTGGCGTGGAGAGGATAAAGGGCAAGAGGATCGAAGAACTGCACGGCGAAATCCGCTCGGGGCCGATAGCAGTTTCCGTGATTCTGCCCGTGTGAAAAAACCGGACAAAATCCGGCCAAAATTCGAAATCAAAATTTGAATGCAAAAAATCTCGGCGGTTCGGGACCAGAATCACGCAGAACCTAAAAACCTAAATGAAAGGAAATTTGGTAATTAGTTAATAAAGATGCTAACTAGATAATGTTTTGTAACAATGATTATAGCTTGTATGAGTTAAGCTGATTCAAGAAGGTATATACTATATAGTATGCATATACTCTAACCAAGAAAGCAAAAAACAAAAGCAAATTCAATTTTTTTTCCACGGATTTGTTTCCATCACCTCCTCCCAGACGCAGAATCGGCCTTGCTGTTTACCGTTACCCATGGATTTCTATCCTTATGGGCAAGACAAAGTGCCGCCGTGATGGTACCGTGGCGGTGAGGGTTTGGTTGGTGGTTTCTTGTCACGACGTGAAATCCCACCTAAGTCTCCCTCGGCTCCTGGCCGGCGTGGTGGAGGGCCCACTCAGAGGCGGGAGGAGGTGGCGGCAGAAGCTCCCACCTAAGTCTCCTCGCTCCCGGCCTTCCAGAGCTCACCAACGTCGCCGAGGCTAGCCGGCCTCGGCGGGCTCATCGACCCGCCAGATCCTCGCCTCGGCGTCTCTCCCATCGACCCGACGAGTCGTTCCTCGCTCGCCACGCTGCATGGAGGAGGTGGATGATGTGGTCCCGACGGAGCGGGAGCAAGCGATGGCGGTGGTGCCCTTGGTGGCAGCGGGAGGCGATGGGGACCAATCTCGCCTAATAAAGCTTGAGTGGCGGATCTTGCCTGCGGATGTGGGGCGGGAGGCTTGCCATGGGAGGAGACGGCAATGGAGGTCGGCGGGAGAGCGAGAAGATGTGGTATACCGGTTATCTTGCGAGGGAGGAAGAGAGAGAGAGGTGAGGAAGAGAAAGAGCTGGAGAAGAAATAGTGGTCACCGATTTGGATGAGGAAGAGAGGGTGAGGTGAGGCAAGCTGGCGGTGATTTGGATGTCCACGTGTCAAAAATCGGCCACGTCAGCAAAACCACCGCTCCAAACCGCTACAGGGGGTTATTTGATCGGATTTGACAAATTCAGGGGGTTAAATAACCGGTTTTGTAGTTCAGGGGGTAAACCAGACTTTTCTGATAATTCAGGGGAGTAAACCGGACTTTTTCCTATTATTTTAGATGCTTTAGAACACTTGGAGGAGAGGGTTGCCCTAGATATTGAAGCTAGCAAGGTTTTTTTCAATTACTACTTCATTAAACATTTGGAGGATTGTTACTTCATTAAGCACTTTCTAATTAATATCTGCATTATTCCAATTGCTAATTACCCTTAACCGGTTTCTTTGTTCTTTTCAGTTTTTCGAACCGGTTTTTCCAGTTTTGGGCGGTAACCATTCCGGTAACCGGTTTTGAAACATCCTCAATTCAAATTCCAGTTTTGGAAATTCAACCGATTTTTTCTGGTTTTTCCGGTAACCGGCCGGTTACCGGTACCGGCCTCCGAGCGATTTTCCAACCGGTAACAATATTTGAATCCTTGCGTGTGACGGACCATGCTTTCATCTGATTTATGAGATGTGGGATACAATGATTGAGAATATAAAAAAAGTGATATATAGGCATGAAGGTAAAGAAGACAATGAGGAGTCCACCTTTTACTCGGTTATTCAAAGCATATTGGTTGATCGTTGGGCAAAAGGCAACACTCCATTCCATTGTTTGGCACATTCACTTAATCCAAGGTGAACTATAAATCTTCCTTTGCTTTTGCTAACATTTCAATTTTACTTTTCACAAAGTTCTAATCCATTTTTGTTTGTAGATATTATAGTGAGAAGTGGATCGGTCAAGAAGGTGTTGGTGTTGGCCGTGTACCACCACACAAGGATCTTGAGATTTCACAAATGAGAATGAAGTGCTTCAAAAAGTTCTTCTCTATACTTAAAGATTTCAAGAAAGTGACAGAAGAATATGCAAGATTTTCCACTTGTTCTGGAGAATTCAATGACTTTGATTCCATTTATGACAGATGGATCCTTGATCCAATGAATTGGTGGGCAAATCATGGACAATCCATTTCTGTGCTGCAAAGTTTGGCTCTCAAATTGGTTAACCAACCAGCCTCATCTTCTTGTTGTGAAAGAAACTGGAGCACATATAGCTTCATCAACAGCGTGAAAAGAAACAAATTAACTCCTGAGTGTGCTGAAGATTTGGTATTTGGGCATAACAATTTAAGACTTCTATCAAGAAGAACAGAAGCATATAAAACAGGGGCAACTAAAATGTGGGATGTGGGAGGAGATAGCTTTAAATCTCTAACTGATGTTGGCATTCTAGAAGTTACTCATTTCTCTCTTAAAGAACCAGAGTTGGAGAGTGTGTTGTTTGAAGATGAGTCTACTGTGATGATCCAAGAAGAAAATAAGGATGAAGTCTAGGAGTCTCATGTTGTCTTTTAATTAGCTTTGCCACTTGAATTTGAGTTTGTTATGTAACTTAAGTTGAACCACTCCTATGTTGGCTAGTGGCTACTTGCTTTCGGTTGAACTCAGAATTTAAGTTTCTATGTTTGAACTTGGCTACTTGTTAATTTTTATCGCTTATCATTTATCAACTGTTGTTGCTCTATTGCTTTGATTGTTCAAGAATCAAGTATACATGTTATCTTTGTAGTATTGCCGGTCATGTTACTTCTTTTCCTAGGTTAATGGAATTCTGATTTCTGGAAATGGTATTCATATGAACAATTGAACATATCATGAATTAACTAAAAGAAGAATGAAGAGGCGAGAGTCATCTTTGAGAGGTACATATTCCGATTTTACTTTACACTTTATATTATTTCAGTTTGACAAACATGAAGAAACATAAAAAATAATACATATTCGTAATTTATTCTTATTATTTAAATATATATAGTTGTGTCGCCGTATCGGTATTTTGGGGAAAATGGCGAATCCCCATGTCAGTGTCGTGTCGACGTATCCGTGTCCGTGCATCATAGGTACCCAGTGTTTACAGTCTAGTTATACCAACTTCATCCCATAGAAGTACATTGAGTGAAATAACATTGAATTACAGTTCTATTTCTCAAGCCTCCTCATTCCTAATCACAGGTATGAATTCAATGCTAAGTCAAATAATCATAGCAAAACATAACAAGTACATGAACAGAACAATTCCTAGATTAGCACAGAACCGCAAGCACCATCGATATATAGGTGAAGTGTGCCAATTATCATACCATTCCAGCCTTGGCAAGCGCATCAAGCAGCATGTTATACGTAAATATATCCAGCTTGTACCCCTTCCTCCGCATCTCCTCGTACACCTCGAACCCTTTCCACACCTCCCTGCTCCTCAAATGCGCCTGCACAATGCACTTGTAGGTGTAACCATTAAGCCTCAGCCCCCACTTCTTCGCCACCTCCACGCCGCCTCCGCCCATTCCATCTAACAAATTCACCGTAGAGATGTTGCCGGCCACGCCGTCCCGCTCCATCTCCGCGACGAGCCGCAGCGCCTTGGCGGCGTCGGCCCTGGTGCGGAAAAGGAGGGCCAGGATGCGGTTGTAGGAGAAGGCGTCGTGGCGGAAGCCCGGGAGGGAGGCGGCGGCGAAGCGGAAGAAGGCGAGCGCGAGGGCGGGGTCGCGGGAGAGGGCCTTGACGATCTCGGAGGCCTCGAAGGCGGTGAGGGTGAGGCGGGGGAGCGGAGGTAGTCGGCGAGGTCGAGCAGCGGGGAGGGGGAGCGGAGGATGCGGGCGGCGGCGCAGACGATGTGGCGGCGCGGGAGCGGGTAGCCGCGGGCGTCGTGCGGCGTCGAGGGAGGGGTCGGCAGACGGTGACGGTGAGGGAGGTGCCGGAAGGGGACGGCGTGGCGGCGGCGATGCGGCCGGAGTAGATCGTCGCGAGGCGGCGGGGCATTTTGGCCGGAGCGGGGACGGAGCACGCGTCGGGTGGGGGTTTTGCCGATTCCGTGCGGGTTTGGGGCTTAAACCCGAAGGCAGCGTGCTTATGAGCACACTGACAGGTGGGCCTGCTAGTTTCCACCAAAGTGTGGGACCCACTTGTCACTGATGATTTGTTCGGAAGTTTTCCGGAGCTCGGTTAAAGATGGTTAAACCGTATCTTCCTCCTGCTCTGGCACCTGTGTCTTTCTCTCGCTCTCGGGCTAGGATTTTCTGAACCTTCTAGACCCCTGGCGAGCAGCACCCTCCTCCTCCCAATGGCGCGCCTCCACCACCTTCTCTCCCGCGTGCTCGCTTCCCACCAACTCCTCCCCCCGTCTCCGACAACCTCCAACCTCCGCCCCCCTCCTCTCCACTCGTCAGCGCAGCCGGCTCTCCCGCTCCACTCGCCTCCGCCACCTCCTCCTCTTCATGGTCGCAGCCCACTCCCCTTCCTCGCCGCCGCCTCGAGGCACTACTCTTCGTCGAAGTCCGGACGCCGGAGGCGCGCGTCGTCCCCGCCGATGCTGCTGAGGCGGAGGAGGGCGAGGAGGCCGATGCGGAAGGGCCCGGGCGAGCTCAGCGTGCAGATTGGCATCGAAGAAGCCCTCCCCGGCGACCCCCTCATCCTGGTAATAGCTTCCGCACCCTAATTCCGCTGCTTTGACTTTCAAAAGCTTGTGTTTTCTCAGGATTCCCCCGAATAATGTTTGCATTTGAAGCTACTTTGCGATATACGCTATTGCATTTGTACTTAAACTGGTAATACATCTCTCACTCTGAATTGCTATGCAGAGCATTGCAGAAACACTACAAACGGATGTTGGGAAGGCAATGGAGGTGGCCTTCTACAACCTCGAAGGCTCAGAGTACAAGACCAGAGACACTTGTATAAGCAATGTGAATAAGTATGATACCCTTGAGGTCTCTCTACTGCTTTGTGATGATAGTTTCATCAGGAAGCTGAACAAGGAATGGAGGGATGAAGATCATGCTACGGATGTTCTATCGATGTCGCAGCATATCCCAGGGCTTCATATTCCCATTGTAAGGCATGCTATTAAATTTGTCTATTTGTTACAGGTGCTTGTTATTTGATATTTTTTTATGTATGTTGTGTTTGGTTCAACAGCTGCAGTTGGGTGACATAGTAATTTCCATTGAAACAGCCCAGCGGCAAGCAAAGGAAAGAGGCCATACACTTCTTGATGAGATAAGAATTCTCATGGTTAGTTTGCTTCACTCGTTGCTAGCATCTCTTTCTTTTTTTGTATTGTGGTACCCCTGTGCATATCCATCGTCACTTTTTATTTCCGAATGTCTAATCGCAACATCACCGATACACAATCAATGAATCAATAGTTGTGTAGTTCTTGTCTGATTTATTATGTTAATGATGTTGTCTGATAATGGTGGTCTTGAGCTCATATTATAGTTTGAACCTTCACATTGGGCAAATGCACCTTGAAGGGAATTGGATCAATAATAACAACGGGCAGAGAAATAGCAAAATAGGTTGTATTTACTTCATGGGGATCTATTTTTTAAGGAGTGCTATGTTCGAAAGTTAAGAATTGCTTACCGAAATAAAGATTCAACTTTTGCTTATTGATGGCTTGACTACCTCCTATGTGTAAGGGATTACTCCTATGCTACTTTGGGTGTATTTTGTGAAGAAACTTGCATATGACAGTTCAATGTTGGAATGGCTTGCAACCCTGTTCTATATAGGCTAACCAACCTAAATTTCATCAGGTGCATGGATTATTGCATTTATTGGGCTTTGATCATGAGCTCAGCAAAGAGGCTGAAGAAGAGATGGAGAAGGAAGAAGAACATATATTAAATACTCTTGAGTGGAAGGGGAAAGGACTCATTAAGAGTGCATATGATTTCGCTACCGATATGGATCATTCAGGAAATTCTGTTGGTAGGTTACTGTTGCACATTTTTAGCATGTGTTTTTTCTTTATCCAATGGGCCTTGAATGCCAGTCTATTTCTTCTCACTGGAATACTATGGCTTCCCCCTTCATACAGAGGCCAATAGAGATAAAGAGAAAATGAGCCTACGAGAGTGTCATCAGCGAAAACTGAGCCATATCGTATGTGATATAGATGGTGAGTTGATGAAGCATCAAGATGTATACTGTTTTTGTTGGATCTTGCCAAGTTCTAGCAAATAACTTCTAAAAAATTGTTAAGGTACTCTTGTGGATTATGAAGGACACCTGCATGAAGAATCAATAGAATCTATGAGATTGGCAGTTTCAAGGGGAGTAAATGTTATCATGGTTACTGGAAAGGTGGGTTTTATGTATTCATGCTTGAAAAGATGTTTGTTCATGCAAAGTGAATAGCACTTATCTGAAGTTAAGACTAGTCTTAAACTATTTCGTTAACAGTATTATCAATGCTATTGCGGCCTTTCCCGTGGCAGAAAAGAGTATGTAGAATACTCTGGAAAGTCCTAATGAAAAGTTGGGAGTTAATGCAAGAGGATGTTTAGTGCTTCAACTAAGCTTCTTATCTTAGTTGCAGCCTAATTCTCTCTTTTTGCTTATGGGGTACTACTTACCGAACATTTTCTTGAGTGAACTAAACTATGAAATAGATACTTTTGGAAACTTCTACTTTATGTTAACCAAAATCAACTTATATCAGTAAACAGTAATCATGTTATTCTGGCCGAGCTAAATTCTATGGTGCAATAATTAATTCAGATCTGTAATGGAAGTTAAATAATAAACTATATAATTTCTTCCTGTGATGAATTACAGCTGACTATTTCTGGTGGTCTTACAATGTTCACCTAAAGCACACTAAGAAGATTACTAAGAAATCCAGAAGCAAAGCATATAAATAATCACCATAAGCTGACTATATTTTCACTTCATTTTATTTCACTTTTCTAATGCGTTCTTGATTCCCCACCCCCCAAAAAAAAAGACCCGGGCTTCTACCATAAGAACTTTCAAGCTTCTTGATTTGGAAGGAAAAGATGATTTTATATCAGAGAATTCACCTGGTGTATTTCTACAGGTACATCCTCTCCATTTTTCTATAATTCCATTTTCACCTGAATAATTCTAGAAAACGGAGGTTAGTTGTCAAAGCTTTGTGGCATCTTATTTTATCTTTTTTTTCCCGTATGATGAAATGGTGAAGATGTTTGTAATGTCAACTGCTTTCTTTTGACAAAGCACTTCTTAAAATCAAAAGTTCATTGATCACTCAGTTTATTGCATGTTCTTCTATGGCCAACATCTCAGCGGTACAATATGTACATATGTGTGCTACTTTTGAGTACACACTATCTACGTGACATGCAATGATTTTCTAGAAGTGAACTTGCTCTTCTAGAAGAGATGCAGCGTCAATATGGAATGTCATGAAATGTTAGTTTTTTGTTGCACAAATAGGACATTTTTGTGTTGATTTTCGAATACTTAAGAAAGTATTGAACTGCTCAAAGTTTTACCCAATCCATCTGAGTTTTTTCTGACTTTCTGTGGCTATGTAATATGTATTCCATCAACTGCATTACATATGAAAGTAGGATTAAATTAAGATTTTTATGCAAGCCTATACACAAGAATAAGGTAGAAGGAAGTGAGTGTCGAGCTCTCGACAGTCGACATCAGCATTCTTCTGCTTGTTTGAACATAGTCATATCATGTTAATTCCATATTTTTCCCAGTGGCATTTTACCCTTACAGAGTTGTAGTTTTGCTCTCTGGTGCAGGGCTCACTTGTTTACGGGAGGCACGGCCAAGAGATTTATAGAGCAAACTTGGATGTGGATATCTGCAAGGAGGTAGTGACTCACAGTCATGTCAGCTAATTATTTCCACTAGCAGTTGTACTTTTGTGTGAATTGTAGTATTGTTCTCATATATGTTTTGTCAGATCTGCTCTTCTTCCATTGAAATTTTAATGCTTCGACTACTATTCCTTTATTAGGAGGATTTACTGGGCATTTTGTTGAGATTAATTGAATTTGTTGATGCCTGCCTGTCTGTTCTTTATCATGGATTTTGGATGTTAGGCATGAAATGTGCTCTCTTTGAGCATGAGCCCTTTTTTGTATTGATGCTTATTCCCCTCTGTTCAGAATTATGTCTCTTTTAGGCATGCATAATATTGTCAGATGTCATGTTTAAATTTCTTTTGCTCCATTTGCAGGCATATTTGTACTCCTTGAAGCGTAAAATTCCTCTTGTTGCATACTGTGAGGAACAATGTTTGACCTTGTTTGAGCATCCTTTTGTTGACTTGTTGCACGATCTCCACCATGAGACCAAGGTCTGATCTTTAGATTTTTTCTGGATAAACTTCTCTTTTCTTCCATTCTAACTATGTTAGGCAGTTGATCTAATGTTGAATTTTCATCATAGGTAAAAGTGACGCCTTCAATTGAAGACCTCTTGGAATATTCACCTATTCAGGTTTGTCTTACTGTAACTTTGGCAGGCGCAAATTTGATGTATTGTTAAGGATGACAAGCCTTCTTTATCTTTCTGTATAATGTTATAGTTTATAGTAGTTGAAATTGTTATGCCTTTACAGAAGTAGGATAAGAAACACCATGAAGTGGTAAATCGACATCTCTTGTTGAGATCATAAGTTCATAACATGAACACACTTGCAAAAATTTCAGGATTGTTGTTGAATTTCTCCATATACTAGATTCTTGTCATCCAAGGCACTGGCAGGAGCAGGAAAACTGCCACTTTGAAAAACCTCTCAATTAGCATTCAGGAATACAGACAAAATCTGCCTGTCTGGATTCTAATCATCCCAGCCACTCAGCCTGCCATGATGAATGAAGTAATTCCTACCCCTGACTGTCCAACATAAAATAAATCCACAAAAGTGGAGCTAACCCATAGAAAATCTTGCACAAATCTCTTTAAGATGGAATCGTTAGAATATAACCCAAAAAAATACCATTGCAGAGCACTCAGTGTCATGGGCCGACATTACTGTTCATGTATTACTGTTCACACGTGAACAGTACCACCCGCACTTATTAGGAAAGATTTATTATTTAGGAATCTATCTATTAGGTGTTTGGTATTATCTATTAGTTAGATAAGTTATTATTAGATTGGATTGTTAGAGATAAGTTTCCTTATAGATTATTTATTACAGGTCAAGTCTGGTCATCCCTATAAAAAGGATAGCATGTATCCATTATCAAGAAAGCAAGAAAGATGAATCTAGTCTCCCTCCTAAGGTTCTATCATTCTAGTCTATAGTCTAATCTCTCATTCCACCAAGCCAACGCCGTCCGCCTTCTTCATGGCGGTGTTTACCCCGTAATAATCTAAGGTTCATTACATTTGGTATCAGAGCGGTCGACCCCCTTCCCACAAGTTCTGCTACCATGGTTATGACGACAGATCAGATCATCAGACCTGCCATCGAGTCGTTGGCTATGATAAAGGCTAACACCAACAATATGGCTATGAGTACCAACGACAACGACAAAAAGATGGCGGCCATCTTCCTTGACATGTATGCCACTTTGGAGAAGATGATTGTGGCGACGACAGCGAAGCCTCCCTGATACGGGGTCGCCCGATCTTCTCGACGTAGGATCAAGATACTCACGTGTGGCCTCTCGAATCGTAGTGATCCTCTGTTGCCAATGTAAGAACGAACACTCTTTAATTCGCTAGAACACATGCGCTGGACTTCACGACCACCAAGCGAAACCCTATCGCGCTCCCAATTCCCAGCGGAAAGGTTGAACGATCTTGATTTAGACGAACTATCAATTTCCCCTCATGATGAATTGTTCACCATGGAAGAACTCTCAAGAAAGCAATCTATTAATCTCAAAATATCTGGTCTCTTGATACAACCGAGAGGCATAGTATTTATGGCGTCCTAGTATTTCGTACACGCTCGCCAACACATGGAAACCGATTCCGATTCAGCCGGCCTCCAACCGACTAAACAAATAAAACAAACTGACCGTGATGAATCCGGCCAGACCTTGCCTCGCAGGACATACCGAAAGGACTCAACAAATAAAGAAAAACGTGACCATGAGGACTCGGCCAGGACCTTAGCTCGTAGGTCACGTGAACCAACTAGCAGGTCACTTGACCATGACTTGACCATGAATAGATAATGTGGCTAGCTAATCTCATTCATGACCGTAACAAATTATTTGTGGCGCTTCTTCCTTTCTTTTCTTAGCCACACCTTCCTTAATTGTTGGTTGAAGTAGTAGCTCCATCTAGTACTGTTATATGGCTTTGACCTTGGTCCTCTCCTCATACCTAATTATACACAAAACGCTAGAATTAGGTAGTAGCAAATTCTCATCAAAGATAAATTCTTTAAAGAACAAGTTCAACTGCTGTTGTAGTTTCTTTGCTCGTGCTCTTGTAATCGGCCTTGTTGGTTCAATGAGAGGAGATGAAGGGGCAGGTTCAGTAGGGATGTCCTCATCACTCCCACAGCGGCGGCGATGCCTTCTGCAGAGGTGGTGACGCCTTCCACGGCGGTGGCGGAGCTACCTCCAACAACTGTGGCGGCGCACCAAGAGGCGGTGGCTACGCTATTTCCAGCAGCTACAACGTCGCATCAGGAGGCGGTAGCAACGCTACCTCTGGCCGACGTAGAGAAGATGATCGCGATGGCGTCGAAGCCCGCCAGCGCTGCGAGTTCTTGCCATGTGCGCCACAGCGACCACGCGTGGAGGCAATTATCTCCAAAGTGTCATGTAGCCATCGCAACCTCTCATCAATATGGGGTCTCCTAAGGCTTCAGCCATGGCCGCAACCACAGCTCGAGGACGAGCTGTCGCGAAAGGAGGGGAGTAGTTGTCATGGGCCAACATTACTGTTCATATGGTACTGTTCACATATGAACAGTACCACCTTCAATTATTAGGAAAGATTTATTATTTAGGAATCTATCTATTAGGTGTTTGGTATTATCTATTAGTTAGATAAGTTATTATTATATTGGATTGTTATAGATAAGTTTCCTTATAGATTATTTCTTAGAGGTCAAGTCGGGTCGTCCCTATAAAAGGGATAGCATGTATCCATTATCAAGAAAGCAAGATAGATGAATCTAGTCTCCCTCCTAAGGTTCTATCATCCCAGTATATAGTCTAATTTCTCATCCCACCAAGCCAACGCCGTCTGGCCTTCTTCATGGCGGTGTTTACCCTGTAATGATCTAAGGTTCATTACACTCAGTGCATCAGGTAGATAGATATTTAGAACATCGTTAGAATATAACCAAAAAATACCATTGCACAGCACTCAGTGCATCAGGTAGATAGATATTTAGATCACTTTTTTTAGTGAACTCACACAATTTACTTGTACTTGCAGAAGTTGCTTTTCCTTGACAATCTGGAGGAAGATTCATCTGTCCTGACACGGCATTGGTCAGAACTAACAGAAGGAAAAGCACGTATTGTCAAAGTGCTGCCGAATACAATTGAGATTGTTCCCCTTAATGCTTCAAAGGGTGGTGGTATAAGGATTCTACTTGATCATCTCGGAATAACTGAAGATGTATGAATTTGTTCCCATCAAAGAACTGCATTTACGTTCGTTTTTGTACCTTATTTCATCTTTGTATTGTGCTCTCTTAGAAGGGACCACCACTGCTAACGTTAAAGTTTCTTTACAAATATTGTGTTTGCTTATGCAGTCTGATCTTGTTGCTGTTGGAGACTATACCAGATGGCTAAGCAACAAGTGATCCAACTGACATGATTATTGAAGCATTCTTAAGCAAAAGCATGGTGATTGAGAGCTTGAGATATTAGAAGAAATGGCAGGCATATGGAATGCACAAAGGACAAGGGTTAACCACTTTGGACATGTCTGCTTCGAAGGCTGCAAAAATCATAAGTTCGTAACACCATCCTTTAGGGCTGGCAAAAGAAAAGATTTGTGCATTTTTTATATTTTGGAAATGGAATGTGGGTGTTGGAGTGGCGAGTTTGATATTTCCTTCAGGTAATGCGGATTTAAATTTTTTAAAATTGTGTAACTGTAGTAGTTACGTTGGAGTGGCGAGTTTGATATTTCCTTCAGGTAATGCGGATTTAAATTTTTTTAAATTGTGTAACTGTAGTAGTTACGTTGGATTCTGTGAGAACCTTTGTCTTTGTTCAAATTTAAATAACATAAATTCCTTGCTTTTGTTGTTAACAGAACTCCTTCATCAAGGTGAACTGAAAAGAAAATCAGACGAGCCTATCCATGATAGCATGAAGAGAAACACCAAGTGAAAGCACATTTTGCAACTTGTGACAACCTTGTGCAAAGCTGTTCCTGCGGCCCTTGCTTCTGAGCAAGCATGTCAAGTTCATGCCAATATTGATTTTCCACAGAATACCTGTATAGTTGCGCTTTGAAAAGCATTGATAATTGTTGCTCAATCAATGGTTCCCCTGCCTTATGGATATGTATTTATAAGAAGAGAACAGTGAGGTGTAGATTCATGAGCAAGAGTTTAACAGAGGGAACTGTATTTGCTACCCGTATTGAGTTTTGTTGATTATGATTCACCCTATGTTGTTCCATTCATTTTGGCAGTTAACCTTCATATGGACCAAATTGAAATCAAGCATAAGAGAAACCAGGTTGATCCCAGAAGGAAAAATAGTTTGAATTTCCATGTTGAAAGTGCACAATAAGTACTGCATGTTAGTGGAAAGTGGAGGCCTGACACCCTAGTTCTTGTCTGTTTCCAGGGTTTCACGTTGTTGAGAATTCATGTGCATTTGTACAGCTTTCTTGTTCTGGTGTGCAGGTAGTTTGGCACCGCTGTACAAGAGGCTGGTGCTGCTTGCTCTCGACAATAGACAAGCAAATGAACCTTTTGAGGGCCTCTTCGCTATCATCTTGTTGCATGGCCTTGGTAAGTGATTTGACCGCTGGTTCATGTCTAATCCTGCTGCAGAGTTTTTGCACGTCTTCATCCTTACTGTAAGTAAATTTCTTTGCAAGGTCTTGAACACATGTAGCATCAGATATTGATGTGAATGATTGAGACTTTCCTTGGTAGTACTTGGACAGCCCTCTCCTGTGGAAATTATATTTACTTGTTAGATATCATTTTTTTAATGCTTTACAACTGAAGTGAATTTTATGAAAGTAATATGGAAAATGTGATCCTTTAGAATCATGACAGTGTGTTCTCCGGTTATTCTATTTATCTTTTGAGAAGAATGTTCATATTTAACTCATAGTTGCATACTTGCATGTTTGTCATAGATCTTGTGCAAAGTGGAACCTCGACAAGTTATCACCTAGGACTAGGAGTACCATTTTAAAATTAACCCAAGGGATTTGAAAAGATGTTCATGACAAGCATTTCATTGTCTAGTAGGGAAAAGGAACTAGCTACTAATATAGCACAAGATAATAATAGAAGAAATCACAAATTATATTCTACAATTAGTAATTTTCAGTTATCCAGATTTCCACCATTACCTTGAATGTAAAATTTATCTGTTTATTTTGCAAATAGTATGTGCCGGGTACTATTCAACATGCATGTTTTTGAAGCCAGGTGACAAGGTTCGCTCGTACAGATTGGAAAATGCAAACTACAAATTCCACGTTGTTAAAGTGCAAATATCCACCAAAACTTGAAATACAAATAAGTGTGGTGTAATTTTCTCTAAATAGCTGAATACTTCTGCAGGGGGGCAAAATATGCACCTGACAGGAAGCTGAGCTATCAGCGAAGACAACTCGTAGAGCGGACCCTCAGAGTCCAGCTGCAAGGTGCTCGGCGATGCTGAAGATGCCTCAGAAGAATGATCAGGTGGGGAAGAAGTTGCGTGATCACTCAGATCCGATGCCGATGAGCACAACGACCCGCTGGACACCCCCGAGATGGAAGCAGCATATGAGTGATCATCACCTTGTCTAACACAGGCCTCCTCATGGCACAGAGGAGCCCCAAGAGACACTACCTTGCAAGCTTCTGCCATTCCAGGAGCAATGGCTATCCCTTGGGTGTTCAGAGCTTGGAAGGAAAAGGCTAGTACCCCAGGTGTATATATGTAGACGCAAGGAGGAAAAAATGAACCGCTCCCGTGGGAAGATAGGCGTCTTGTTTATTCAGATAGGCCTCATCGACTCGGCGCCGAAAAGTAAGTCAAAGCTATCCTTAGTTCCTTGCTCCATGTGCTCTTCTCGACTGCCGGGTGATAAAACACGCCATAGATATACATTTTTTTCGTGTCATCTTATTGCATATGAATAATGAATTATGCATTTCTTCGTTTATGTGTTTGTTTTTACTTGTTCACAGGGAGCAGGAATTACAGGGAGCATGTGAAAACGACGTGGATAAACTTATGGCTTGAGATAAGCATCTTATCTTATGAGACTGTCGATCGGCGGGGTTAAGAAAAGGAGGTTTATCCCCGTGGATTAGGAAGGATAAGATAGATTATGATAGCAAGAAGGTGCTTTCTGTTAGGCAAGCAAGAGATCGATGCGGCCTACATAGTTGATTATGCTAATTAAGTGTGATATCAGCTTCTTTATTGTGGTCTGGTAGGGTGTTACAGCCAGTCGGCTCGATCTCAGTCAAGTCATCTTTTTTTTTCTGTTTCTGAAAGGCGCAGTCAAGACATCCTTAATAGAGCAGTGAAAGCAACCCTGCTCCCTTTCCTCACATAATGTTCGCTGCAAGCCTATAAAAATGGTTCATGCAGAGTCCGAGCCAGCAAGAAAACGTATGTGCTTTAGCAACGGATTTCGCTCTCGTGCGCTCATGCCTTGCTTGTTCTTTCGGAACAAGATATTGTAGTTATTCAAAAAGCCCTGTTATCTGGTTTTTACAAGTTATCCCCGCTTCGAATTATTGTAACACAAAAAAGTTACCCCGGTGAAAATTTGCCTCCTACGCCTATGCTTGGGTGGAACACGAACCAGCTGATGAATGGATTGTTGGTGCACTTGGAAGTTTCTTAATTTATTAATTAAATAATTAGAGAAATCCTCATTTTTAATGAATCTTGCTATTGGTTGTTCAATTCTATTTTTTTGTTTTTTGTTTTTTCCCTTACTTTTTAAGTTTAGCCCCCTCTCCCATAGAGCAACCCAAACTCGAGAGTTCGCCTATTACCACCGCCCTGCTATCACTCCTGAGAAGCGAGCACCTGTTTTTCTAAAAAGGAAGCGGCACTCATGGAGTAAGGTGACTCGAGCAACCCCAACCCAACTCCAAGCCGTAGTGTGAAATCCCATCCAGCTTACTTCGATTCGCTTCCGATGCTGTTGGTCGTCTTGCCGAACTCCTTCCCCTGCTAAAAGATTTCCGTTTCAAACCAGGTTGTTCTTTCGCTTCTACGCTCGTCATTACCTTTTCGTGCTTTCTCGTACCAGTGCGTATATCAATGAGTACATGTTCTCATGAGTGGTTCCTGCAGGAGGCATGAGCCTGTTCATGGTAACATACGAGTTAACAGGTGTTATTTCTTTCAACTGGTCGCAAACAACAACAAAAAAAAAAGCAAGCACCCGTGGTTCATGTTGTTTGCTCCAAGGTAATTATCGTGTCTGACCCTGTTTGGAATTAGCTTTGCTTCTCACTTAGGACACGTTTGGAACGCTTCAATTTGGCAAAAGCCAATATAATTTATATGAGATACCTACAAAATTGGCTTATTTCAAACGGGGCTAGCTTACTCGCTCCACAAAACAGTAGCCGGCTTCCCACAAACAATTTAGTTATGTGCTTTGCGTCCCTACACACTTTCTTGTGTTTCTTATATTATGGTGTGTTTGGTACGTATAATCTCATATTCTTATGTAATCTAATATTTCTCTTAATCTAGTTACCGGTAAACACATTACCAGTAATCTAATATTTCAATGTTTGATTGATTTGAAGGAAACTACGTATTAGTCTTTATCAGTTCAAATATTTCATAACTCGAACCACCAAATCCACAAGGTTAAATTACAAGATTTGGAATTTCAAACCATGAAGGTTAACATATATAAATTTTGAATTTACAATTTAAAATTCCTACATTCCAAATTCATTTTTTTTATTCAAAAGTTCAAATTTTGGATTTTAAAATTTTAAATTTTGAGTTCTGGAGTTTAAATTCTAAGATTTAAATTCTCGGAATTTGAATATCTAAAATCCAGAATTCAAAATTTTAAAAAAATGATTTTCGAAATCCAACCTTGAAATTTTGAATTTTCAAATTACATTGTCTGAATTTAAGATTCCAAAATTTAGGGATCAAATTTTGATATTTTGGTTTTGAAATTCATATTTTGAAAGAAATAAAATACATTTTTAAATTCCATACATTGGATTTTGAAAGTTCAAAATTTGACTTTGATGAATCAAAAGCATATGATAAAAAACGCAATAACAAAAATTCCTTTCCCTTGGTAATCTAAGATAGACACATTTTTCTACAGGAAACATATTCCTGGAATTGATGGTAATCTGTTTCCCAAGGTAATTTTAAATTCTTGGTTCAGATTATTGGATGTTTTACCAAACAACGTAATCTCGTAGGATTACTAAAGTATTCATGATAATTCTTGGAGAATTCCGCCAACCAAACGCACCCTTAAGGTAAGCCACGAGAATTCTTAAATTTTTTGATTATATATGGGTTCGTCTATATAAGATTTGACTGTTTTATTAGCTCAAAACAGTTAAATTTTAGTTCATTTGCAACTTCATTATACATAAATTACAGTAAATTATTTATGTAATTTTTGTTCTCGGTCACTGTAATTATTATCGATAGTCTTAATAACTTGTATTTCCATCACATGATTCAAAATCTAACACATACTTTGAGAGAGTGAGCAAAAACAAAGACAAAAAAAATTATATACCAACAAAATACGGCAATGTGGTGAACCCATTATGTTCCAAAGAAAAAAAATCATAATAAAGTCAGACCTAATTCATCATATGAGAAGAAGTGCAAATCTCAAAGCATATCGGACGGATTAAAAATTGACTATTTTGACAAAAGAAAACAGTTGAATGTTGTTTAGCAAAACCGATTATATATTGTTTCCATTTTCAAATATTTGTCGCTTTTGACTGGAAATTTTCTTCCGTTAAATACTTGGCACCTTGAGACTCCCTTCGGCCACAAAAAGAGTTACACCCTAGAATACGTGTAGCTAGAACCTGCTAGTCAATCGATCAGCCTTTTATAATGACTAGCACCCCCTATTTATAGTCTAGAGACCCTACTAGGGTTTGGATGGAGCGCCCACCTATTGGACAACTACTGGGCCAGGCCAGGCCCATGATTTCCCAACGCTCCCCCTTGGGCACCAATCCTCATATGTTCATGTCTCGTCAAAACTCCATAAAAACCCAGTGGGAAAAATTTGGAGAAAGAGTACATGACACACATTCTGCTGTGTTGCATGAATTGCCTCGTTAAAAACCTTAGCCAAGAAACTTCAGAAAAACTCGTCAAGGGAAAAAGAGTACAATTCACCCAATTTCATTTAATCTCCAGGATTTACTCTTTGGGTACTCGATCTTTGTGATCAAGCTTCAATAAAGAGTTTGTGAAGATTCTCCCCCTGAATCATGCACTTCTCTAAGTCTCATCATTCCAATTCCACGAGCGGTCATGCAGATCGCGTTGAAGACGGCGTAATGGAAGGAGTGGTTTCGGCATGGTGTGTAAACCTTCTTGAGCGCGACGACCGGCTTAAGCGGCGCCATATCTGGCGGTGGCGGCGTCACGAGCACTACTGGTATGGCGACCCGTGTGGCGGCACAAGACGCATCCGTCTGTGCGGTGGTCATCGCGAGCGGTGGTGCGGCGAGGAGCTGTCTGGCGAGCCGGCCGGGTGGGCGCGGCATGGCGGGCCGGTGCAGCTTTGGGTGGCGTGGCTCCGGGTTGCGCACGCGGTGTGGCCGTGGTGGTCGGCGGCTCAGCCGCCATGTAGGGCCAGCGAGGGGTGGTGCGACCTTGTGACGGTTCGACGGGCGCGACCGTACAGGGCCACGAAGCCATTTTCACTGTTCATTGTACTATGTGTACTATGCATTCGAGTACTACTGTTCATGTAGTTATCGTTCATGTAATTACCGATCGGCTTGGCCGGCGACTTCAAGTCGGCTCGTGGTAGATTAGAACGTATTTGCAATTTCCAATCTATGGTACAATCGACATCCACTTTTCCATGCAATCTACCGATCGACATTATGCCGGTGACTTCAAATCGGCTCGCGATATATTAGAGCGGAATTTGCACCGTAGGTTACAATCTAGAAAGCTAAATTTGTAGAATTGAAAGCAATCTAGAACAAAATGATTCGATCTACGAGTGTCGTGCTACGACGGTTACTTTTCGATCTGAGGAGAGTCAATCGTGCTAATAACGTGTTGAGGAACCGTCGCTAGCGAGTCTAGTCCGAGCAATTACCTCGTAGACAAACTCAGAATCATAAGAACAATGCAAGAACACAAGAACATAATAGTAGATTGAACACAGAGATATATGGGCTTCTTGCTTCTCTTTATTCCTTCATCAATCGATTAGCCTTTTACAATGACTAGCACCCCCTATTTATAATCTAAAGACCCTACTAGGGTTTGGATAGAGCGCCCACCTATGGGCCGACTGCTGGGCCAGTCCCATGATTTCCCAACAGTAGTGATTGGTGTTATGTTCTCTCTTCCCCTCCTCATAAAGAATTGGAGCCGACCGACCATCTCTGCCTCGCATCTCCCTAATCCCCTTGCGAACACATGCATCGTCATAGGTTTGCTGCAAGCATCCCTTGATTATAGGGATAGTATCTCAAAGTCTCGGCAGAACATATATGGCAATTGGATATCCTCGCACTCCCTTGCCGGCTAGTGTCGCGCACTCCCCCCCACCACCACTTTGCGACTCGATATTGTTAAGAAATCAGGCCTAGGCCAGGCAGGCCTGGCCCATGGTGGGCTCCTCTCTCCATCCAGTAGCCTATATAAAGGAGGGACCCCAATCATTGTACTACAGTTTTACAAAAGAGCAATATAGAGAAGCCATAAGTCTCCTCATATCTCTGTGTTCAATCTACTATTCTATTATTGTGTTCTTCTTACGATTCTGAGTTTGTCTACAAGGTAATCGCTCGGACCGGACATGCCAGCGACGGTTCCTCAACACGTTATCATCACGATCGACTCAACCTACCTCTAGGCCTACTCTACTCAGATCGAAAGGTAATCATCGAAGAACGACACTCATAGATCGAATTGGTTTTCTAGATCGCTTTCAATTCCGCAATTGTTGCTTTCTAGATCGTTTCTATGGTGCAAATCCACTCTAATCTACCGTGAGCTGACTTGAAGTCGCTAGCCAAGTTGATCGGTAGATTGCATGAATGAGAGGATGTTGATTGCACTGTAGATCGAAGCATGAATAATGAACAGTACACACATTGCATGAACAATAAACACAAAAAAACATGAGCAGCGACCAGACGGCGGCGCCATTGTCGACACCGCGACCCGCATGGCCACCATTCGCGATAGCGCGTCGGCCGGCCCGTCTGCGCCCATGAAGCCGCACCTCCGACCTGCCCACCATCTGCGGCGGGCGCTCGTCGACCCTCGCCGGCCGCCGGAGCAGGCCACGCCCAAGACGGGATCCCCACGGCGCTTCGAAGCCATCTTCTTGCCGCCACCGCTTGAAGCCGGTCGTCCGCGCCGCGCCAAATTTACATGGCCACGTGCCACCGCATGACCCTGCTCCGCCTCTGGCGAGCACCCGTCGTGCCCCGCCGAGCGGCCCCTCTCACGCCGACTCCCGCTCGGTCTTCCGCATGAGCGCTGCTCACCGTGGCCGCATGAAGCACGCCATGCCCGGCCGCCGCTCTGCACACACCTCGTCGGCCTCTGCACACCGGCCTGAAGCCGCCTCCGAGCACACGCCCGCATGCGCACACCCGTGTCCCTATCACCACATGCTAGCCGCACTACGTGCGTGAAGCACAGCCGCCGCCGCCACCACTATGAACAGAGGGAGGGTGAACCCTAAAGCAGCCCCACCCTTTTGAACCGGCCAAGTTGGGCCGTAATGGGCCAAAATTGGTTGGCCGTGATGGGCCACAAGAATGGCCGGCCGGCCCAAACCGGAAAAGCGAAGAAATATGGGAAAAGAAAACCATGGGGGACCGAAAAGAAAAATGAGATTTTGCAAAAGGACCCTCGGATTTCTCTGAAATTACATGAATTTTTTCTCAGAACTAAATTTTTGCGATTTAACCCCTGAAAATTGTAGAATTTGCCGAAAATTCATTTTCTAGCAGAAAAGGGCCTCGAGAATTCATTTTTTGAATCAATTTTAGCATTTTAAGATGTTTAATTTTGTTATTATTATTTCTATGCAATTTATGTATTGTATTTACTGTTTTGATTATCTATGATTGTTTATATTACTTTTAATAACTGAAAATAGCAGTAGATCATGAAAAATGCATAGGAAAATACGGGAACATTATGAGAATTTTTGCAACCATTTTTATGCAAATTACCAGCAGTAATCTTATGAACTATTTACATAAATATGTAGATGACTGGCATTACAAACCAGGAGTTCAAAGAACTGGCCCAACATGGCCAAAATTACTTGACTTGGGCATCAGATATCAAGATCGTACTTAGAGCGAAGAAGCTCTATGCTGCCATCGGACTTGGCATCTTGAAGGATGTCACTCCAACTGCTGAGAAAAATGATCAGGCACTTCATTTTCTCAGACACCATCTCTGCCTAACGCTCAAGAATGAGTATATGGCAAAGAAGAACACACTAGCTTTATGGACCGCACTAAAGAAGCAATTCGAGAAGCTGAAGTACACCATTCTTCCTCGGGCAGAGCAGTAATGGAACCGACTATGTTTTCCTGACTACAAGACTGTGGGGGAGTACAATTCTGCTTTGCATAGAATTTATACCAGTCTTCAGCTTTGTGGTAAGGTAATCACGGATGAGGAGAAGATTAGGAAAACTCTCTACCTTTCACCCGAATGTGATGCAATCTGCACACAACTATCGTCAAGACGGCTACAAGGAGTATGCCAAACTAATTGATATCATGTAAGTTGCAGAAGCTCAAGATGATGTTCTAAGGAAGAACTATATCTCACAGCCGCCTAGTAGCTATATTGGCCATGAAGTCAATGCTAGCAGCTACAACATGAAGAAGCCTCACTCAAAGGACATAGGCAAGAAGGGTAAGGTCATGGGTCGCAAGACCAAGCAAAATGCTCAAGCCAAAAATGGCGAACAAAAAAAGCGCGATGAGAAGCCCTATGGTAAGCAGGACTAAGGATGCTACAAATGTGGCACATGGGGGCATTTGTCACATGTTTGCCGTGAGCCGCAGCACGTGATTGATGTTTTTCAGTCTAAGAAGAAGGGCAAAGGACATCATGAGGCACACCTTGCCATTGTAGGCACATAGGATCCACAGTCATTGGTTGCACTCGTGGATGTGGATAGCCTAGCAGCAGGCCCTATCACCCCTTCTTTAGACATCGCAGCAGCCGCAGCCGTAGTTGCCCAAGAAGAGAAGATGGACATGGAGCAGATTCAGGCAGAAGTTTCTTCATACTTCGCTGATTTGATCTAGTACACTCATTGCACTTAGATTTTTATAGTCATTTGCAGTTTATGGTTGTGATAGAACATTGAATTATTAAATAATGGTTGTAAGCTCTAGGAGAGCAAAGCATTAAATTCTTATGATGAGTCCTGTAAGACTTTTTCCCATATTAATAATAGCAAGTTTTGTTTTGTTTTGGAGTATTTTATTTATGTGTGGATTGCTTCCTACCTTATATTAATAAATACTTTATATATCAGAACGCATGTGGCGCCCTATGAAGGAAGTGTGCCTAGCGGATAGCGACACAACAAATACCATCTTAAGAGAGATGAATTTTTTTTTCAGTCGATCAGCAAGAATGTTGGTAGTCTTACGATAATCGCAGACAGCGATACTTGTATAATAGGCTCAAGAAGAGCCACAATTATACTTCCGATGTGTACAACTTTGGTCATTGAAGAATCCTTGATGTACCCAGAATTGACTAGAACTCTCCTAAGCTTTAAGGATATTCGCGCTAACGGTCTCCACATAGAGACTGAAGAAGAGTATGGTAAGAAATACATGCTCATTACAAAGCGTGAAGAAAGTGAAAAAGGGGTATTAGAATGACTTTCTTCATATGAATCCGGGCTATACTACACTAATATTAAGGCACCTACAGCCTATACTGTCTTGAAAACTACATTTAAAAGCTCTAAACTTTTCTGTCTCTGGCATGATAGATTAGGCCACCCCGGTCTTAGGATGATGAGAAATGTAATTAACAATTCATAGAGACATAATATCAATATAAAGACTTTCCCGAATCATGAAGATTTTGTGTGCCCCGCATGTGCTACCGGAAAATTAATCGCTAGACCTTCTACTCTGAAAGTGAAGGATGAAATCCTTGCATTCCTGGACCGCATCCAAGGAGACATTTGCGGTCTTATACAACCCCTGTCAAGGTCATTTAGGTACTTTATGGGGCTCATCGATGCTTTCTCGAAATGGTCGCATGTATGCTTATTGTCTACGAGAAACCATGCTTTTGCAAAGCTGATCTTACAGATAATTAAAATTAAGAATAATTTTCCTGGTCATCATGTGAAGTCCATCAGAATGTACAACGCCAGAGAGTTTACTTCAAAAGAATTTGATGATTATTACATGGCAATGAGAATTACCGTTGAGCATTCCGTACCACATGTCCACACTTAGAATGGACTAGCAGAGGCATTAATTAAACGAATTAAATTTATTGCCCGACCACTCTTGCAGAATTGTAATTTACCAACTACATGTTGGGGACACGTAGTCCTACACGCAGCAACTCTCATCAATTTTAGATTGCCGGCATATAACATCCATTCACCTATGCTAGCGCAAGGGTCAGCACCGAAAATCTCTCATCTCCGCAGGTTTTGTTGCAAGGTTTATGTACCTATACCACCACCGTAGCAAACTGCAATGGCCTCTCTCCGAAAGTCTGGGATATACGTTGGTTATGAGACAACATCCATAATCAGGTATCTGGACCCTATGACTGGAGATTTGCATACAGCCCACTTCGCTGATAGCATATTTGATGAAGATAGTTTTTCGTCATTAGAGGGAGGAAATCAACCCCTTGATGAAAAAAAATCAGAAAATAACGTGGCAAGCTACGAGAATCCATGCACATGACCCACGCACTACTGAAACAAATAGAGAAGTCCAGAAGATAATTGATTCACAAGCATTAGCGAATCAACTGCCTGACCACTTTAGTGATTTGAAGAGCGTGATCAAGTCACATGTGCCTGCACGCAATACACCAGAGATGGTTGAAATACCAAAGAAAATTGAAGGTATCCCTAATCCCGTCCAGAGGCCTCATAATAAAAGGACGAGAACTCCAGCCCCTCGAATCCCAAGTAATTGGGGATGCTTAGCGAAAAAGGATAAGAAGGACTTACCACAGCCGGTCACTGAAGTTCCCCAGCACCAGAATGGGAGCCAGTTGAGACCTAGCACCAGTATGGAACATTTAGTAAAATGCATACTAGATTTGAACATCCCCATGGAGGGAGACATTAGCATGGATGTGTGCGCACACATCAAAGCTGAAAAACTAAAGAGACTTGCCCCCGCAATTAGAAGTAGCGGTGGGCGAGTAGAAGCATTAGAAGAATCGCTCCATGAAGAAATATCTATAAATTATATGACTGCGGGAGAATATGAATAGAACAACAGCCAATGTCGATATTTATTTTGTAAAGAAAATTGCCACAATTATCGATCTTGATCTAGAGCCTGCATCGCTCACTGAATGTAAGAAAAAATCAGATTGGTAAGATTGAAAGAAGGCAATAGAAGCAGAATTATTATCTCTGAATAAAAGATAGATGTTTGGGCCTGTAAGCCGCACCCCTCCCCATGTGCAGCCCGTATGGCATAAATGGATATTTGTTCGAAAGAGAAATGAAAATAATAAAGTTGTAAGATATAAAGTAAGGCTTGATGCACAAGGTTTCACTCAACGACCAGGAGTCGATTATCAAAAAACCTATTCCCTGATCATGGGTGAAACTACCTTTAGATATTTAATCTCAGTGGCAGTAAATCTGAATTTAGAAATAAAATTGATAGATGTGGTAACTTGAATGTACCTGAAGGTATCACTGTCCCGAACCAAGACAGAGCAAATAGAAATTAATCTGTACAGTGTGCAACTTAGAAAGTCGTTGTATGGACTGAAGCAATCAGACAGAATGTGGTATAATCGCTTAAGCGACTTTCTCTACAAGAAAGGCTACACGAACAATGAAGATTGTCGCTGTTTATTTATACGACGATCCCAGGATGAATTTTGTATAATCTTAGTATATGTAGATGATATGAATATCATCGGGACTCTGAAAGATATTAAGAAAGCAAGCTCTTACCTGTAGTCAGAGTTCGAAATGAAAGATTTGGGTAAAACCAAATATTGCCTAGGCTTGCAGCTTGAACATGCCCCTGAAGAGATTTTAGTACATCGGTCAACCTACACTCAGAAAGTGTTAGAAATGTTCGGTTTTGAAAAGACATATCCTTTGAAAGTGCCAATGGTTGGGAGATCCATGCAACAAGACAAGGACTCGTACAGACCTAGAGAAGAGGGGGAGGAAGTCCTGGGACCGAAATTCCTGTACTTTAGCGCAGTAGGAGCACTTATGTATTTAGCAAACTATACTAGACTGGACATTGCCTTTGCTGTGAACCTATTTGCAAGGTATAGTGTAGAACCTTCCAAAAGACATTAGTAGGGAATAAATGACATCTTTCGATACCTCTAAGGAAGTAAAGATATTGGACTGTTCTACAGAAAGAACCAAGACCTAACTATGATAGCTATCACGAGATCTGGGTACTGTCGACCAAGATACTGACTAAGTCGCATAAGCAGACTATATATTCCTGTGTGGTAGAACGGCAATTTCATAGAAATCGCCTAACCAAAGTCTTGTATCAACTTCGACGAACTACTCGGAAATCATAGCGCTGTACGAGGCCTCGCGAGAATGTTCTTGGCTTCGACGGATGATTCACCACATCCAGCAGTCATGTGGATTAAATACCGCACAAACCCCCACTATTATCTATAAAGATAATGTTGCTTGTGTTGCACAAGTGCAGATGGGTTATATGAAGAGTCCTCTCACAAAGCATATCAACACCAACTTCTTCTATACTCATGAATTGCAACAGATGGACGAAATTAAAGTACTGCATACTAAGTTATGTGAAAATCTTACAGATTTATTCACGATCACTTCCAGCATCTAGCTTGGAAAGGTGCATACGTGGAATTGGAATGATGAGACTTGGAGAAGTGCAGAATTTAGGAGGAGAATCTTCACGAACTCATTATTAAAGCTTGATCATGAAGATCAAGTACCTAAAGAAAAAATCCTGGAGATTAAATAAAATTGGGTGGATTGTACTCTTTTTCTCCTAACGAGTTTTTCTGAAGTTTCTCGGCTAAGATTTTTAATAAGGTAATTCGTGTAGCACAGCAAAACACGTTTTATGTACATTTCTCCAAATTTTCCCCACTAGATTTTTATAGAGTTTTGATAAAATGTGAATATGACGGATGAGTGTTCAGGGGGAGTGTTAAGAAATCGGTCCCAGGCCAGGCAGACCTGGCCTATGGTGGACTCCTCTCTTCGTCCAATAGCCTATATAAGAGGGGATCACAACTATTGTACTACAGTTTTACAGAATAGCAATAAAGAGAAGCCAGAAATCCTCTCATATCTCTGTGTTCAATCTACCATTATGTTCTTGTGTTTTTTTTTTACGATTTTGAGTTTATCTACGATGTAATCGTTTGAACTGGACTCGCTTGTGACGCTTGTTCAACAGATATCACGCTCCCCTCGATGGCTCGATCGATGTCGTCCACCAGAGCCATGCTTGCTGGGCCACCACCCCCCTTCCGCTACTTACATTCACGCATGCAAGGAGATATATGGCAACTGGATCTTGTATGTGCCTTGCAGTCAAAGACGACAACCATAGCCTTTGATCTTTATCCACACACGAATGGTGCTCTCTGCCTGATCCACGCCCCGTGAAGAGTGCACGTATGGTGCCATCAGAACCATTGGCCACCAGACAACGACGGTGGCGTTCGCTGACACGCGAAGGTGTTAATAAACGCAGGCGGAGGCAACACCGGTCTTGTGCAGCGTCTTGCGCATGCTCCATCGCCATACCCAGAGACCGAATCTTCGAACTCCTCCGCCATCCTCCATTCAATGGCTCTAGCACCTACCGGGCGACCAAGAGCGAGAATGAAGAAGCACAATCGCACAAGGAGGAAGAAGCACTCGATCATCAGAAGCATATTTGGGCCTCTTGGGCCAAATTCTTTGTATAATCCAATGTAATAAGCCCATTTTCGCAATCCTCAAATCCCCATTCGCCAATCCCCAAATCCCCATCTCTCAATACTCAAATCCTAATTCACACTCACTGGTGATCTCCTTGACGGCGACGGCGGGCGAGGCGGTGAGCGGCGGCCTACCGGCGAGGCGGCGATCGGAGGCCACGGGGAGGAGGCAGAGCCGTGCCAAAGGGCGACCGGAGGCGGAGGTAGGAGGTCTGAGTGAAGGGCTACTGGTAGGCTATACTAGCGCAAAATAATAAAAATTCTACCAGTAAACCAAGATAAGCTGCGAGCTATAGATCACGGTCTTACCACTAGACGCCAGTGTGGAAATTGATGCAAAGACGCGTCGAGGCGAGTAGTCGTACTAAGTTGATGCAAGACGTCGAGGCGAGTAGTCGTATTACTTCCTCGTCCTCGTCGCGGCGTCCCACGTCTGACTCCTCTCTTGCGGTTCGTCCAAACGCTTCTGATCTGGCGCCTCAAAGGTATCCACACGTCACGGGAGGAAGCGACGCACGCCGGACTACTAGATCCGCGCAAGCGACTAGGGCGTGGGAGGGGTGGCGGCCAGGGTTTGAGGATGTCACGAAAACTCATCACCAATCCTGTGCATCCTTGCCCTCCTTTTATAGACGTCCTTACAATGGGATTCTACTAATAGAGGCCCATTAGGACCCATTGCCCAGTCTGATTCGGATCCAATCCGAATTAGGCTTCAGCCCCTTAAGTGTGTGACCCTATAGGTTCACGTATGTTTAGACATGACGCGAGTATACATACTTGGTCAATAGTTGGTAGCGACCTCTAGCAAGACGTGCCAACTCCTAAACGTACACAAAGATCATATCGGACGAACCATCACAACGTTATGTACATGCCAATCCCTTTGCCTCACGATATTGATTGAGCTCCAAGTCGACCACTCTATCTCGATCTTGTGATCCTAATCCCTTACTAGGTTAACTCTTAACCTTAAGTAGCATGGCCATGCATTTCGGATCCGATCACTCGAGGGCCCAGAGATATCTCTCTCGGTAGAGAGGAGCAAATCCCATCTCGACTGACCATGCCTCGCAACATGCTTCATGACAAACCCGAAGCTACCTTTATAACTACCCGATTCTGAGTAGCGTTTGATAGCCCCTAAGTAGGTCGATTCACATCTCAAGTACATGCGACAATCTCGTGTCTAAGGACAAGGCGCACACATTGTATAGAGAGAACCATAAGTATAATTGTTATGTCTCATGTTGGGTCGGTCCAACCCCATGTTCTAAACATGTGTCCACATTATTGGTTTGACATCTCCATGTCTATGACACGTGAAACATGGTCATCAAGCGATACATGTGCTAATCCATCATTCACGTGTGTCCTCACATGAACTCCGACTAGGGACAACTTTAGAATAACCATATAAGTAAAGAGTTTCACAAACAAGTCACATACTTGTTAATCAACACAAAGGTAATATTCAAGGAACATTTATTAAATCATGGATACAACGAAATACCATCATCAGTATGATTGCCTCTAAGGCATATCTCCAACACCGAGGCCGTGGCGGGCCCGAAGCAAAAGAGGCCGGAGGCCGGGAGGCGGCAAAGTGAGCGACGGGAGGGCGGAGGCGGGGCCGCCCGCCATGAAGCCACTGAGGGGCTGGCGGCACAAGGCTGCGTCTTGCGTCTGTAGGTCACGAGCCGAGAAGAAATGGGGAAAGGGGAGGGGAGCTGCGCCCAGCGACCAGAAGAATGAAATGAAGAAATGGGGAGGGGAAAGAAAATGAAGAAATGGCCGGCGTTGATATGTGTGTTTAGTCCTGAGAATAGATAATCATATATGGATATGGTCATAACTCATAACTAAGAAGCAAGAAGGTGAGCTAAGGTAATAATTTTACTCAGTTAATATCATTGATATTTGATAATATTAATGTGATGTTGAGATGATGTTGTGATGTTGTATTGTTGTCTACTTGTCTAGTCTAGTTACATGTATTTAGTTTTAGTACTCATGGATTACATACAATTTATTGTAGATTTATAAAAGATGGACAAACGAACTTTGCATAGTTATTTCTTGAACAATTCAAATACACGTATTACTCCTCATACCAATGAGAGCACAACTCAACCAAAGAAGCCTCGGATTGATTTTAATCCCGATGACACCATTGCCGATCCAAAGATGTCGATACCAATTGAAGATTATCCCAATGAAATTAGAGATCAAGTGAGGAGGGCATATTTGTTGAAGGGTCCAACTCGACCAATTGGCCATGTTTTTCCAAAGAAAATGATGGATTGTTGGAGATCCTTTCAAGAAGCATGGTTCAACAAATTTGATTGGTTGGAATATAGCGTGTCAAAGGATGCCGCCTTTTGTTTCTATTGCTTTCTTTTCAAGAGTCCATCTCATCCTCATTATTTTGGCAATGATGCATTCACAAAAGTTGGGTTTGTTAATTGGAGGAAGGCTTTGAAAAGTTTGAATGACCATGTTGGTGGACCTAGTAGTACCCATAGCTTTTGTAGGCAAGCATGTGAGGATTTCAATAATCAAAGATTAAGTGTGTCACGTAAATTGGATGCTCGTGGTAAGGCGGACGAAGTTGCATATAAAATTTGTCTAACTGCTTCTCTAGATTGTGCAAGATTTCTCCTAATGCAAGGTGAAGCTTTAGTGGACATGATGAATCTTCTACTTCCATCAACAAGGAAATTTTAAGGAGTTATTGGAGTGGTATCTGAGATAAGAAGGAAGAAGTAAAGAAGGCATTTGATGTAGCTCCTAGGCATTGTACTATGACTTCTCCTTGGATTAAAAAAGACCTTGCAAAAGCTTGTGCAGAAGAGGTCACTAAGGTGATTATGGGTGAGATTGGAGATAAGAATTTTTCAGTGCTTATTGATGAATCTCGAGATGTATCAATAAAGGAGCAAATGGTCGTGATTGTGAGGTTAGTAGTTGGTTTTACATTTTTAATTATACTATTTATGCATTGTGTGTCCTAACTTGCATATCTTGTGACATCTGATTTGTTAACAACCAAGGAAAGTCGAGGAAAGGTTTCTTAAACTTGTACATGTCAAAGAGTGTATTCACGCATTGAAGGGTGCATTGCTTGGTGTGCTTGCGCAGGACATGATTTATCTCTTCGAGGCTTCGTGGGCAAGGATATGATGGAGCTTCAAATATGAGAGGAGAATTTAACGGCTTGCAAAGACAGATTCGAGATGAAAATCCGTATGCTTTCTATGTCCATTGCTTTGCCCATCGCTTGCAATTAGCGATTGTCACCGTCCCGAGTAGTGTCAAAGCTATTCTTTGATTTCTTCAATTATATTCCACTAATAGTGAACACTTTGTTAGTTCATCTTGCAAGAGGATGGATGCTTTGATTGAAAAGCATCGTGAGGTCTTATTGCGAAGGTGCGAGAATGGCTTGATTCTCCTTTGAAGCGGGTTGCATCGAGAAACTAGCCTAGCTAGACACGGAGATACTAGATGGGGCTCACATCACAAAACCTTGCTCGTTTGTATGAAATGTGGGAGGCAAGCGAGGAGGTGCTAGAAATTGTAAGTGATGATAGTCGTCAACCATCCAATTCGTGGAGCATATGGTTTGATAAGAAAAATGGAAACCTTTGAATTTGTGTTCATATTGCATTTGATGTTGGACTTGTTAGGCATTACAAATGAATTATCACATGAATTCCAAAGGAAGGATCTAGACATTGTTCATGCCATGGGTTTGATTATGGATGTGAAAGAGAACTTGCAAAACATGAGGGACAATGGGTGGGAGCTATTGCTCGAGCGAGCAACAAGCTTTTGTGAAGCAAATGGCATCACTGTTCCGGATATGGATGAAAGCACACCAATTATGGGTCGAATGTCACGTCGAGGCCATAGAGTGACTCAAGATCATTTTTATAGAGTTGATATCTTCTATGCGGCTATCGATGCCACTAAGTCAGAGATAAATCATCGCTTTAATGAAGTTTCTATAGAGCTATTGATATGTATGTCTTATCTTGATCCAAGGAACTCATTCTCCAAGTTTGATGTGGACAAGCTTTTGCGACTTGCTGAGATTTATGCTGATGATTTCTCCATAAGTGACCGTATATTGTTAAGAACTCAACTTCAAAACTACATTCTCAATGTTAGGAGAAGTGTAGAATTTCGTGGATGTCGTGACCTTGCAAGGCTCGCTGAAAAGATGGTTGAAACTGGAAAAGATAAAACATTCTCATTGGTGTATCGTCTCATTGAGCTAACATTGATTCTTCCTGTGGCAACGGCATCAGTTGAAAGAATCTTTTCGGCAATGAAAATTATTAAGACAGACTTGCGCAACAAAGTCTCCGATGAATGGCTCAATGACTTGATGGTGTGCTACACTGAGCGAGAGATATTCAAAAGCATTGATGATAAAACAATTATGGATCGTTTTCAACAGATGAAATCTCGTAGAATGGATTTGCCTCCCGCTCCTAGTCATAGCTAGCGCCTAGCGGTTTTGCGGCATGTTCCATACTTCCATTTCATTTCAATGTTTGCAATTAGTCACAATTTTCTGATTGTCACGCTAATTTAGCTACTATTTGTTCCACAAATTGCTACTCGCATGTATTTATACGCATTTGGATTGTTATGTTCATTAGTCAGGTACTACCTTAAGTTCATTTTACATTCTCGCTTTGTCTTTTATTTATTTATGTATGAATTTGAATTGCATTAGATATTTAAATGTACTATGTATGTTTTGTATAATTTTATTATATTAGCTTGAGCACCTCTCTATTTCTGTCCTGCGTTCGCCACTGAATAGGCACACGAGTGATGCGACGATGTGACAGAACTTTCATCATGGGCGCGCGACATCGGTCAGTCTTCATCCTCCCTGCCGCCATATACCGCGAGCAAAGCGATGACCTAGCTGCAAAGTCGGTGTTGCATAGTGGAGGCAGTGTCCGGCACAAAAGCTTAGGCGCTCAGCAGCGGTGCAACCATGCAGCTCAGATGGATCACGCACTGGATGGTGGCGACGGCCATGAGCGCGCTCATGGCCCTGTGAGAACTGAGAAGAACTCGACGAAGGGATTCCATCAAAGTCTTGATGGCAACAAGGTCCACGGCGCCACCCTTTTGTCTTTTTATTCTGCCCATTCTTGCCTCCCTTCCTGTTTGTTTGTTTTTTCAGCCGTGGTCCATGGAGACTTCACCCAGCAAAGTTCTCCGTCCAATTACAAAAGAGTGATGTTTTTAGATACATATAGTTAAACTTTGTATATCGATATTTTAATTAATATTTAGATTGGAAGTTTGAAAATAGTGCGTGTAGATTTGTCTTGAATTTTTTTTATAATATTACTGACTTCATTAGGTTTTAAAAATATATTATATTAAAAATTAGTGATCAAAGTTGTATTTTGGAGAACATGTCGATGTCTAAAACGTCACTCTTTTGTGACCGGATGAAGTATGTGTTTTGTGGATGGTAGCTGGCGGACAAGATACCTCCCTTCCTCCTATGTTGCTTGATCCTTTTACAGATGGAATTGGATTAGAAATAGAAGTTGATCGTTATCTATTAGGCCAAACCTTGGTGCTTGCCTAATGGTTGAGAAATCTGATTTGACCTAAGTGAGAAAAGTAGTGTATTAACTGCATTTATAAACAAATACATGCCGATTTCCACAAGCAGCATGTCAAGAACTAGAGTAATATGCAGTTTGTACCATCTAATTGGACACCTGATGTGCAAAACACTATTATTTTACAATTGTATTGGATTTTGACACATATAGAGTTGTTAATGCATGTTTAATTTTGAGTGTCCACAGGGTTGAAACATGATTTTCCATAACAACGCACAGTCGTTTGGCTAGTATATACTATTTAAAAAGAACCTATTGGTGGTGGTGGTGATGGTACGTCGTCCCCTCCCATCTTTCTTTTTACCTTCCTAAAAAATCTCTAACAAAAAACAACCACCTCCCTAAAAAATCTCAAAAAGATAGAAAAACCATCTCATAGCAAAGATAGATTGGGTGTAATGGCTGAGCCAAGGGCACATGACTGGTTAGGGCTGGACTCGAGCATGTTTGGTTGGACACCAGAACAACGTGCCTGATAAAATGATGTGCCTGAAAGCTACATGAGATGTTGGGCAGCATATCTCCTGCACATGAGTGATTTTGTGCACACATGCACATAGGCTATCCCAAACTAGTTCATTCCAAATCGGCGAGCCAGATCGCGACCACCTTCCCACTTACTTGCTTTTGCGAAAAACCCCGCCACTTTTATCACCAATCCAATCCGCCCTCCTCCCCATCCCAACTCCCCATCGCAAGTCCTCCCGACTCGTTCAATCTCCCCAAACAGAGCTAGGGCTAGGAGCCGCCGCCACCACATGGCGGCGGCCAGACGCCGCCAAGTGGCCGCCGCCGCCTCTGCGACTCCTCCATCAACACGGAGATGAGGAGGAGCAGCAGGTCAACGTCGACTTCACCGCCAAGAAGGAGAAGCCCAAGAAGGGCGGCAAGGCCGCCGTGCCCGACGACGACGACTATGAGCCCCCTCCGCCGCGCGGAGATGAGGAGGAGGAGCAGATCAACGTCGTCTTCACCGGCAAGAAGAAGAAGAAGAAGAAGGGCGGCGGCGCCGTGAGCTCTTTCAGCGCCTTGGACGCCCTCGCAGCCGATGAGGACCACGACGAGGAGCCGGACGCGCCAAATCCGAGGGCAACAACGATCTTGGTGGCGCGGAGGGCGGCGACATCGATTTCGACTTCAGCAAAGCCAAGAAGAAGAAAAAGAAGGACAAGGGAGCTCGCCCAGCCCTGTAATCATAATTGCCATGATTGGTATTTTTCATGTTTTGTCTGTATGAGCACATGAGTCATCCTGGTGTTCCTGCAATCTGAAGTGTTGTCTCAATATATTATACATGGATTGTATCCAGATGATTTCGTCGCCAATTCATGTCTTCTGTTGAAATTAGGCATTGTAGGCACAGACCTACTTGCTACTACAAATTAGCAGGGTCTCTTTTGGCTGTACTGATGATCTAATTAGTAATATGGCTGTGCCTGTTGCATTGAATTGGAGCAGGTTCAGAAAAGTGAACATGAATCAATAGATCCAGGAAAAAGTGAACTAAAATACTTGTGTGGTCTCTTATGACCCCTGCAACCTTGGTGAAGAGAATAAAAAGAATGGGAAGATTCTAGGGTACAGCAGGAGAATGCACCTCCGCGAGAAACCATTGGGTTCATCTAACTTTGTGCTCTGTGGCCTTAAAGCACGAACGTTGAATCAGTACAGGACATTGGTTTTACACATCGGCAGGTGTTGGTAAAGAATGTGCAATGGTAGGATTTGCCTAAAAACATCCTAATGGTATTGCATTCAATATGATTTTCAATATCATATTGTCAATAGTTCACAGGCTTGCTAGTTAGTAACTAGGCTAATTTCTGTCATTTTTACTGGAGATCATGCCACAAAAAATATTCTTTTACATTATCTTATTTACCAGAAACTGATAGTACAGGTGGTTCAATTCAATTTTTCAATTAACCTGTAGGACTGTTCTTCAGTGCAACAGGATGTTATGTAAAGTAGGACTATTCTTCAGTGCAACAGGATGTTATGTAAAGTATGACTAGTTATCGCAGAAACTAACGACCTTATCTAAATTACTGCAAGATATAGGAGCTGAGGGTGTAGTACTGTCAACTGCTAGACACAATGAAAAACAAAGGTCATCACTCAAAGTTCTAGTTCCAGATGTGCTGAAAACACTGGATAAAAGAAGAAAAGAAAACATTTGATTCTGGAGGAGGCATTGGTTCTGGAAGAAGATTGTAGGGGAGGAAGAGAAGAAACAAGCAAGGACAATAGCCTTGCCATAGCCTTGCCGAGCTCGTAGTGCTCTCTGAATTGGAATGTATTTGATCAAACCTGCAAAAGAAAACATAGTATGTCTTCTGATGAGTTTAGACACCCTTTATGATTGAAACTTAGGAATTATGGCTTGCTTGATGTATGTAAGATTTGGAATGACAAGAGTCCAGGATTGCTATGGAGTAGTGTGCTTCCAGGCTGCAAGTTGCAACATCAACAATTTCAATGGGGACTTCAGTTCAACTACAACATCATAGTGTTGCTCTTTTCATTTCAGCTCTGTAGTTCAAATCCATTTCAACATTACAAACATATCCTAATGGACATCACATTTCATTGTTTCTTGATCACACACATCAGCAATTTCAGTGCAAGTTGGAACATCAACAATTTCAATGGGAATTCACAATGTTGTGTACAATGCACAATCCAACAAGAACAATGTATTTGTTGCTTCTAATCGGTATCTGCTACTGCTTCTGCTCCGGATCCTCATCGTCCATGGTAAAAACCCACCCTTCTTTTCCTTCTTCTTCTGCGGCTTCTTTGCACTGTGGATCGCAGAATCGCAGCTCCTCTTCTTCCTCAAAGAATCTACCGGGGCACCGCATCCTCATCCTCCTCTTCTTCAAGGGCTAGCGAGCTCCTTGTCCTTCTTTTCTTCTTCTTGGCCTTGCTTTGAAGTCGAAATCGATGTCGCCATCCCTCTGCGCCACCAAGATCGTTGTTGCCCTCGGTTTGGCACGTCCGGCTCCTCGTCGTGGTCCTCATCGTTCATGAGGCGTCCAAGGCGCCGAAAGAGCTCACAGACCGCCCCTTCTTCTTCTTTCTTCTTCTTGCCGTGAAGATGACGTTGATCTGCTCCTCCTCCTCATCTCGCGTGGCGGAGGGGGGCTCATAGTCGTCGTCGTCGGGACACGGCGGCTTTGCCGCCCTTCTTGGGCTTCTCCTTCTTGCCGGTGAAGTCGACGTTGACCTGCTCCTCCTCCTCATCTCCGTGTCGATGGAGGAGTTGCAGCGGCGGCTCCCTAGCCCTAGCTCCTGTTTGGGGGAGATTGAACGGGAGTCGAGGACTTGCGATGGGGGAGTTGGGATGGGGAGGAGGGTGGATTGGATTGGTGATAAAAGTGGCGGGGGTTTTTCGCAAAAGCACCGTAAGTGGAAGGTGGTCATGATCCGCTCGCCGATTTGGAATGAACAGTGGGATGGCCTATGTGCATGTGTGCACAAAATCACTCATGTGCAGGAGATATGCTGCCGAGATGTTGATGATTTATGTCTGACTAAACATGCCTAGGACCGACTTGTTTGGCTGGTGACCTATGCTTGAGAGACCTGATGTCTTGTCAGATAACAGTGTTAGTTTAAAACACATCTATAAATAATAAAATTTGAAGTTTAAAACACATCTATAAATAATAAAATTTGACGGATTGGGTCAAGGCAGTCGCAACGACGAGGTTCCCTACTTCCCTGAGGGGCGAGACCGGTGATGGGGCGACAGTGGTGACGAGGACTGTGACGGGAGGTTGGCTGACGACGGCAGCCGCGACGAGATCCACTAGTCTTCGTTCTCTCCCTCGGCACTGGTATGTCTTCCTCCCCAGCACAAACCCAAATCGGTTGTAACTGTAGGTTAATGGCATAGCTTCCCAGGGCAATCTTCGAGTTCGAGGGACGTGCTGTAGATAGTCAGCAAAAATGCAGTGTGTCTTTTAGGAAATTTCCTATTTATTTTTGTCTAGAAAATTGAGTATTTGCTACTTCAAATATTGGCCTTCTAGCATTTGCTACTCCAAAGATTGTGCATAGGATTTGCCTCTCTAAAAAATAGTTATGACCATTTTACCCTCTTCTTCCACTCCCCTTCCAACCACACTATACATGGCCGATTCCACCACAGAGGACCCTCGCCGGAGTCGACTCTGCCACGACGGCCGGGGCAGATGAAGCGTGGCGTGACAATAGGTGGGTTCGGCGGAGCAATTTGGGGAAGAGCACCATGACGATGTCAGCCACCTCCTCGGCTCGGTTGGCTTCTACGTGGACTAGGTGGAGCCCTAGGTCGGCGGTTGTGGCGGCGTTAGCAGCGCTTGGAGCAGGAGCTGCCATAGGTGGAGGCGACGCTGCACAACGCGAGGGAGGGGAGCAGCACGACGATGACGAAGAAGATGGGTAAAATGGGAATAAGTGGTAAATAATAAAGCAACTATTTTTTAAAGTGACAAATCCTACATTACAATCTTTAAAATAACAAATGCTACAAAACAAATCTTTTAAGTGACAAATACTCAATTTTCTCTTTTTTTTTCCTTCTTTCCCGGCCGTGTCATTCCACTCTGGAGGGGCCTTTGTCTGGGAACCGAATCCAATGCACACCGCAGGGGGAGCTGTGTGGACAGCAAAGCGACTGCGCCACACCGTAGCAATCACTGCAGAGATAGTACCTGATTTTATTTTATTTACTGTAACAGATCACTGTAGCTCAAAGAGAGAGATTCTATTATTTGTCACTGTTAAATATATGTAATCGATAAATCATAAAATTTATCCTAAATAATCAATTAGTCCAAATCTAAACCGTAGATACGATGGGTTGAAGACGATATAACGCAGATAACTGTTCATCGGTTCATCCTCTGCGTTTAGTGCTGAAGATCCGTCCCTTCGCCTGGCGGAGGCGGACTGGTGGAGTCCACGACTCTCCTGCGCGTGCGGCGCCTTCCCCGAAGCCGGCCGCACACCCCATCCCCACCTCGCTCGCCTGCTCCGCTTCCGGAACCCGGAGGTCGTCTCCTCCGCCGCCGAGCTGCGCGCTGTTGGAGATCCGCGCCTTCCTCTTCGTCGCGTGGTATGCCCTAATTCCTCCTCCTCCTCCGCTCCGACTAGGTCCCGACCAGCCTTCCAGTGACGCCACCGCCCTCCGCCATGCTTCTCGCGGTAAGCCGCGCCGCCGACCGTCCTCTTTGTCCTCTGGCCGCATCCTCCGCCTCGCCGAATCCCTAAATTGCGCCAACCATCAAAACCCTGAACCAGCCAGTCCGAGGCTCTGCCGCCCTCTTGCCCCTCTACGCGGACGAGACGACGACTCAACGAGCCCCATCCACTTCTCGCTGAAATTCTTAAAGTTTTCAATTTGAATTGTCGAGTAATTGTGTTTCCATGTGTCAACCAAACAGCAGAAATGAAATCGCATACCATTCTTTTTTTATAAAGAAATCGAGTGGAGTTGGCATTGAAGTGTCGATCCTGCAAACCTATTCCGATTTTGAGATCCAAACAGACCCTAAGGGCAATTGGCTTCCTGTATATATATGAAATGTTCTTAGCCATCTAATGTTTGATATTGTAATACGGGTGATTTTTCCTACTAAATTGTGTTTGCAAGTCCAGTTCTTTTGGAAGTTTGTGCAATCAGTGTAATTATAACACAATTAAGCTTACGATTTGAAGCCGAAAGAGAATATGTGTGTGATTAGCAGCACTAGTTGCTTGCAAGAAAAATTGCTCTAGCAAGGAGAGAGTAAGAGAATGTTTACTAAGACTGTAAGCCAAATTCTGTTTGCTCAAACAGAAAAACAAAGAGTTGCAACTGAACTCTAGTCTTGATTCTGTAAAGAAATTAACGGTACTGAAGAGAGTGTGTAAGATTCCTTATCATAGATTTGCTGACAACTTCAACAACATTGGAAGTACATAATGTATTAATGTTAGAAAGCGAGAGTAAATTGTCCTGAAAGAAATATTTGTTTACTGTAGCTTTTTTTTTGGGGGTCATAGTGACCTTGAGAAAGTAAAACTCTGGAGATGTTATGCTCTTTCACATTCATCACAAATTACATGCTGTTATTGATGTCTTTCTTGCCCTGTGTGTCCTGAACAACAGCTCTTATAATTAAATCTTTGCCAGGGACAGGTCACAGCATGGTTCAAAATCCCGGCCGGTAACCGCCGGTAATTGGATTTACCGGTGGGGACCGGGTGAACAGTAACCAGACGAAAAATTTCAAATTTGAATTTGGATTTTTTTACTGCGTAATGCACTTCCTAGGTTGGTTTAGACCTTTTTTGTGCTAGATTACATATTGTATGAGCTAAATATGCACTTCCTAGGTTCCGTTTCATCAAATCTCTATTATTTATGACCTCTTAAGCCTCAATGGATTGATGTTTGTTTATAAAACAAAAGTCTCTGGTCTTTTACAAATTTGTATGTATGACATAAATACTCTATATATTTTGTTTCCCTTGGATTTGGTACTATGCTTAACAAAATAGTTCATTCAATCCAGTTATTCATTTTACATTTTTACTTTATATGCATGTAGTTCAGATTAACAGACACATATGATCAAATATATTCTTGAGTCTCAAAAACTACTTTCTAATCTAGATTGTCCACGCAGCAGCTGATTGGTTTTCTTTTGTTGCAACACCCATGTAGACTTGGTAAAAAGTTAGTGGTTGAAGTCATTGAGCAATGCTATTCAAAGTTCTCTTGAAAACATGACACTTCTTTCTAACCTAATCATTCATCAGGTTTTCCGGTTTTGAGTCCGCGGTTTTCCGGTAACTGGTTTTCAAAATCTGCAGTTCAAAATTCAGATTTTGAATTTCATCCGGTTTTTCTCCAGGATTTCCGGTAACCGGCTGGTTACCGGTACCGCCGGCTGGCCGGGATTTTCTCTGGTACCGGGTTTTCTATCCTTGGGTCACAGTAAAGAATTGATGAAATGAGCTGTCTATTTTGTTTTTTTTATGTTTATTGCTAAGCAACTGCAAGTATGTGATGCATACAGAAATTGAAGTACGATGTGTTCTCTACCCTGTTCATGACATTTTCTGGTATCCCTATTTTTGGGGATCTCTATTTTTAATGTATGTGATTCAATAATCGATTGGATGATATAAGCGCTTATGATGATCATCTGTCAGGCTGTTAGCTAATTTTTCTTATATTTTTCCCCTGTGTCGTAGGTCACCAGGTTACAGATGAATCAGGCTGAGGTCTCTGGTTTGTTATGTGTTGGCTTGCATGAAACTGATGGGGATGAAGAATCGTATGTAACTGAATGTCCTCAAATGAATCAGGATTCTTCCCATGAAACAATCAAATTTGATGTAGTAATGGCAACTTCGGCAATGTACAGTGATCATAGCAATGCCAATGCTTGCTTAAATGAAGATCAACATACAGGGATGGTGGCAGGAATTCATCCTGTGGAGGAAGTTAGATTTGGCAGTACGCAACACGTTGAGTTTCAGTCACAAGTATGCATATTTTTAATTCTCATCTGTTTATGCAATTAATTATTCCCTTTCAATTTAATGGAATTGTTTTGTTAATTGTTTGGCTTCTATCAGGGAATAGTACATGATCCTGAGGAAGAAAGCTTGTCATCTAGCCCTGAAACTTCATCTACCACTAATTACGATATGCCTGGTAATATGGTCAACCTTTTCTCAGAACTTATGCTTGTAATTTGTAGTTGTACTATGTGGTATCCTGGGAATCATTGTTGGGCAATTTCAGGTTACATGGAGCAAAATCTGCAGCATATTTACAATGCTTTGGACGAAATGGTATGTCTCCTTATATTAAATTGTAATTTAATTATTGAACACTTGAGTGATTGATATTATTGAATTCAGCTTTTAGTTCTTCAGCAAGCTTGAGGCCACTGCATCGGTAGCAACACATAATGTTTAGCAGTGGGACTAGAAATTTGGATAAAATGATTTGTCAGAAAGACTGATGCCATAGCAGTAGAATTTTAATATATTCAGTTACAGCTTTGGGCCTACTAACATGATTCAAGTGTTGTTGCCTAGTATGTTCTGCTTGCAAAAGACACTAGCTGTTAAACTTCAATTGAACTATTTGATTTCTTGGAATGGATTGAATGTATGTGCTACTGTCTATTTTATGGTCAGGCACTGAGTTATATGACATACTATTTTTCTTAGGAAACATGTAAGCTTAACTTAATCCTTTCGATTCATTTTCAGATTATAACATATGTATTATCCCGCCCATAAGCTGATAGATTTGTCTCTCCTTCAAGATTACTCCAAACTGGTTATATATTTATTTTGATGTTAAGCTTCCTGTCATTCTCTTCAGATGCTTCATATCCTTTTTATGATGCTGTTTGATCTTTACCACCTTTCTTTTCTCAATGATACTTTGGACCAATATGCTGCTTATAGTTGGAGAGCTTTATTATTTCTTATTTAATATTTATTCTCAATTTATAGGTTGACAAAGAAGGGCCAGTTATGCTTAATCCTGAGTTTGTAATGTGTGACACAACTTTGCATCTTGAGCCTCACCTAACTTTCTCATCAGACGGGTTCAAGATTGAATATTTGGATTGGGATTCATGTGAAGATGATGAGATGATAGGTCTATATTGGGAAATTTCTGATATCATTTGCATTGGTTGTAAATGGACTCAGAGCGTAAGCAGTTTTCTTTATTTGATAGTTACCTTCTCTCTTAAATTTTTATAGCTTAATATCATTTTAACCTTCCAATCAGGTTGGATCTGCCTTGATAACTCTCCTTGTTGGATCCGGTACAGAAACTGGGAATTCAGGTAATTACATTGGGCATTGTGATCTTTATGTTTTCATATTCATATGGAATATGTGGTTCAGATATTGTATTCCAGATTTAATATGTTTTCCCTGTGTTCCAATGCTAAATGAGATCTAGTGCTCATGTATGATGCATGTAAGGTAGGAAATAGAGCTGTGTTGGTTTATTTGGTTTGTTTTGGTGTAGATTTAGAATTTTTGCATGTATTTTGTAGTTTGTTTTTTCTGAAAATGTAAACAGTATTAACCAAACTACAATTGGGTATGGTTTGGTTGGTTGGCTGATTTGGCTTCATGTTTTTGTTAAGGGTAGTAGTGTAATGTGCGGTAGTAGTGTAATAGTCATGTAAGTGTTAGGAGTAGTTATGTAATTGTAGTCTAGTCTAGGGTTTCTCTTGTACATTATATATTGCCCCTTGGGCTTTTGCAATAGATTGAACAATTCAGCCCCTATTCCTCTCTTCTCTCCCAAATTCTAACATGGTATCAGAGCCTAGATCCAAACTCTAGCCTCCATCTTCCTCCATTCAAAGCCCTCGGGAGAGCAATCAATCTCTACTCAAAGCGGCACCAATCTCGTTTTTTATCTTTAGCATCTGTAGTTTCTTAATGTCAAGTATTACCAATAGCCAGCAGTCTTCATCTTGTATGCATCGTCTCAGCAACACAGCAGCAAATCGCCCATCGCCTCGCTCCAATCCTTAGCTCCTGCCCGTGGTTCGCTTCCTTCAACATCGCCCGCGTCGACTTGTGCCCGGACACGGTGTATCTCTCTTTGAGTTCGTCGAAGTCGTGCCAGTTCATCATGTCCTTTGTTGATCAGCTGATTGCTTCTTCCTTTTCGGGTTGCTGCGGTCCGTCCATTGGATCGAGTGTGGTCACCCCCATCATCGTTGTTGATGCGGCTTTGCCCTCTTGGTCCTCTCTTGTAGCCATCTTGCTACACATCTTCGCATCATTCGACTCTTGACCAATGGCCTTCTTTGCCGTTATCATCAACTTTCTCTTCGTCTTTGTTTTCGTCGGGCACCAGATTTGACACCGTCACCTCACATCTTGGGTGGGCGGATCTGGTCCGTTGTCTTTGCCTTCGTCGAGCGCTAGATTCGACACCGTCACCTCACTTCTTGAGTGGGCGGATCTGGTTCGTGTCCTCGTTGTTAGTCGCTCGATTCTTGCTCTTGGTGATAGCAAGATCCTTACTCTCATTGAGAGGATGACACTTGGAGATGGGGCAATTTTCTTTGTTTATTTCTCACACAACGCCATTCCAACTCGAGGGTTGGGGATACAAATTTATAGGTCGCTAACCACCAAGCATATGCTAAGATGCTAGTCTAAGATCTTGTCCTAGATGCTAGTCAAAAGTCATCCTAGATGCTAGTCAAAAGCTAGTCTAAGATGTCGTCTAGATGCTAGTCAAAAGTGTCCTAGATGCTAGTCAAAAGAGTCCTAAAGAGATCTTTGTCCTTGAAGGCAAAAAAACCAACAAACACAAAAGAGACTTATCCATCACTCTCCCCTAAGTCTTGTGTGTCTCCTTGTGAGAATCTGAGCCATCCCGATCTGGCGCCAAGCTCTGGAACTTGATCCGCCAAGAGACTTGGTCGAGGTCATGAAATGGTCTTGGGTGTTGATGTAGTTGGCGGACGCCCTTCATCCAGCGACTTCGATGAAGTGATACCTCGCCCGGATGTGCTTCTTTGCGCTCATGGAAGACGGGTTCTTCGCCAAGGCCAAGGCGGACTTGTTGTCCACCTGAGCTCCATCGCCTCTGCGTCTCGCCAAGGAGATCGCCATGCGGCCGTGCCGACCACAGAGCTCGAGTAAAGCGGTAGTGGTCGCAATGTACTCGCTTGCAGACTAGACAAAGCCACTACCTGCCGCTTGACCGATCGCCACCGGTGATCGGACACTTGCCGAGGAATCTGATATCCGTGGTGCTCTTGCTCGTGTCGATGTCGCCGGCGTGGTCATTGTCGTATGCAGATAAGTCTTGTAGCGCTGGCACCTTGGGTAGTGTGGCCGTAGTCGGAGGTGCCCGCGACGTGGCGGAGGATCCTTTTCACGGCTTCTTGGTGCTCGTCGTCGGTCATTGCATGAACCGGCCGTGAGCCGACGGCGAACGCTAAGTCCGGCGGCGTGTGGACAAGGTAGCGAAATGCGCCGCAGATCTTGCGTCGCGTCCCACCTCTCCGCCAGACTCTCACGACTTAGCTTCACCTCTCCTCCATAGGAGTGTGGGGTGGGTTGCGTCGGTGAGGCCACCCACTCCACGATGCGCTTGGCGTGGCGATCTGGCGAAGAGAGATCTGGGTCGTCTGGTGGACCTCGATCCCGAGGTAGAAAGAGAGGGCCCGAGGTCGCTCATCCGGAAGGTGGCCTTCATCTCCGCCTTTGAACGCCTCGATCTCCTTCTCCTTGGTACCGGTGATCACAAGGTCGTCGATGTAGACGCCTATCGCCAGGCATTGCCTCGCTTGCCCATGGTAGACCATGACCTCGTGGCCTTCTTTGGAATCCCATTTGCTTGAGGTGGAGTCCACTTGGCGTTCAAGCTCGCGATTACTGCAGGCCGTAGAGGACTAGAGGCCTTGCGCAAAGGAGGACCTTGCTTTCTTTCCGGGATGATGAATCCGTGGCTGGCGTGACGTGACCTCCTCCTTCAAGTCGCCGTTGAGAAAGCAGACTTGACGTCCATGTGATGGACGCGCACCCTCTGAGGCTGCGAGGCGAGAGAGAGGAGACGACGGACTCCATCCGGTGCAACAGCGCGAAGGCATCGTCGGTCGACTCCTCCTTTGGGCGAAGCCTCGTGCCACGAGACGCGCTTTGTGCTTGATCACCTCTCCAAATCGTTTTCTTGAGCTTGAAGACCCACTTGAGAGAGATGGCGTGGTGGCGGGAAGATCGGCCACCTCCACATCTTGTTTCGCTCGGCAACGTCCATCTCTCTGCATCGCGGCACGCCATGCTGCGCTTTCTCTCGCCTCGGCGAAGAACGAGGCTCGCTGCCGCCCTGTCGCGAGGCGCACTCGCCTCGAAATCGCTGCGCGCCAGATTCGAGGACCGGCCGCCACCGGCGAGGTCGCCCACGACGGATGCGCAGAGGCTCGCCGTGGTAGCGTCGATCGCGATCTCGTCGTTAGACGGAGCGGCGAACTCCACGTGTCTTTGCTTGCTCGTGGTAAAAACTGCCGTCTTAGAAACTGAGTAGGCGCCGCGTGTGGAGAATGAGGCGTGGCGGATCTTGGCGGTGGACTCGCCGGAGCTCGGGGCTTCTTGCCGAGCCGCGGTGGCGGTGGTGAAGACTCATGGGAGGTGGTGGCAAGCAGGGTGGTGGGGTAGGCGAGCTCGGTGAAGACGAAGCCGCTCCGCCTCGCCTCGAAGTGGGCGTAGTCGACAACGAATCGCTGGTCGTCGAGTCGAGCCGTCATCCACCATCTTGTCCCACGTCCGGCCTCTTCTTCGTCGAACACGACGTCACGCGTGATCTTGCCGCCGCCGCGTCGTGGGATCGAGGACGCGGTAGGCCTTGGCGCCTCGCGTGGCCGATGAAGACTCTGGCGTGCTCGGCTGTCCGAGCTTGCCGACGTGGTTGAGCTCCTCGACGCGAAGGCGAGCGGTAGAAGACACGGAGGTGGCTCGCGCGAACTTCGCCCGTCTAGGGCCTCGTATGGCGTCTTCTTGTCGAGGGCCTTAGTGCGTGAAGCGGTTAAGCAAGTGAGCGGCGGTCATCATCGCCTTCGCCCAATAGAATGCCGCATCCTCTCTCGCTGAGGAGGCGCGGCGGTGCTACCACCGCTCGGTTGCGTCGCTCGACAACGCCGTTCTCACTGCGGGGTGTCTGGCGGAGAAGCGACGATGGATCCTCGTTGGCGCGATCGCGCCGCGAACTTCGGCCGCCGTGAACTCACCGCCGTTGTCCGTCGTGGGACCCGGCTTATGGCGCGCTCGCCTCGCAGCGGCTTGAAGGCACTTGATGGCGTCCGCCGCGGATGCCTTGACGTCGGCGGGGCGGCCCACATGTAGCGGGACACGTCGTCGACGAGGAGGAGGGAAGTAGCGCCGCCTCAGTGTAGCCGGTGTCACGGGCCCTGAGGTCACCGTGTCTGAGCTCCAGCTTCTCCTTGGCGCTGGCTTCGCTGGCGAGAAGAAGCGCCGCAGCTTGGTGAGACGCAGTGTCGCAGAATCGCTCCACGTGGTCGACGTCGCGGCATGCCTCGCGACCATCTCCTTCTTTGTCGAGCCGCTCGGGGCCTCAAAGTTGAGGTGCCCAAAGCGCTCGTGCCACCTCCAAACGTCGTCGTCGCGGCGGTCCGCAAGACAAAGAGGTTGCGCCACCGCTGTGAAGGGCGTAGAGGCGGTTGCTCTGTTGACCTTGACGAGGAGCCGGCGACTGTGATCCCAGATCTTGCGACACCGTGCTCAATCTCCACGCGATCCGTTCTCATCCACCGTCCCAAGTGATGATGGAGTTCTCAACGGGGATGTAGTAGAACCGGTGGCGGCCGGTGCTTTCGCCGATCTTAGCGACGAAGACGACAGAGCCGACGCCTTGATCTCCACGGTGGGCGTCGCCGAACTTGACGGTGCCTCGAACGCTGAAGTCGAGCTCGGAGAAGAACTCCGCCGACCGGTCATGTGGTGGGTGGCGCCGGTGTCGAGGCACCACCCGTCGGTCTTGTCGTTCTTTAATCGCTGCCGTCGAGAGGCGTGTGCTTTTGGCTCGTCAAGGTGGAGGAGAGCGCCATGGCCGGTCTGCGAGGTAGTTCGATGCTCGCATGAGCAATGAACAGAGCCATTGCTCTTCCTCCTCACTTCTTGCGACGTGGGCTGGCAGCGTCGTGGTATCCGACAATCCTTGGCCCAATGACCGAGCTTGCCGCAGCTTGTAGCAAGAGTCGCCTCGTCTTGAAGCTTTTGCTTGCCAGCCAGCCGCCTACTGGCGCCCACAGCCATCACCCTCGGCCGTCCTCGCCCTGCACGGGTGTCTTTACGCGGCTTGCTGCGCGCTTGCCACGCTTATGGCCGCTGTCGTGGAAGAAGGCTCCTTCTTCCTCGTCACCTTGGCCGGCAGACCAGCTGCTCCGAGTGAGGAGGAGCTTCCCGCCAATGGTGACGGGTCCCGAGAGACGCCAGGGCTCATCGCCGCCAACGACCTTGAGGCGACCTAACGCCTCGATCGTCATCGTGGAGGTCCAGAGAGACTCGACGAGCGAGCCATCTGCTTGTACTTCTCGGGGGCGCACGGAAGAGCTTCTCCTGCCTCTCTCCCGCGCCGTGGGTGTCGTCGCCGAATCGCACTAACTTCGCAACAGAGTGTTGAGGCGGAGAGCAAAGTCATCAACGTCCTCACTTTGGCTTGAAGGCCGATTCTCCCACTCCTGCGTAGTGCCCGCAATGTAGACTTGCGGGCGCGGCCGCTGCCGTCGTCTTTGCGGCGATGGCGTCCCAAGCCTCTTTGGCGATCCGCTTGTTGGTAGCGAGAATTGCATCTCGGGCGGGGCTGCGGCGATGAGCATCGGCGCCGTCGATCTGATGCGTGGTCGGCGTCTCCGTCTGCGATCCCATCCCATATGCCGCGACTGGAGCTTTACCCTCATCACCGCAGACCCACTCGGCGTAGTTGGTCTTGGTGAGGTAGGCCACCCGCCGCCGGGGCCGATGTCCTCGACGACGACTGGTACTCGTGGTGACCACTTGATGCAACCGGAGAGCCGTGTCGCTGTGAAGGCCGCTCTTCGTTGACCCGTCGCCGCCGCGGCGCGTCTCCTCGAGAGCGCCCGCCGCGTGTCCGCCTTGTCTGGCTGCCATGCACGCTTCGTGGGCGTCTTGCGATTGCTCATCGCGCTTCATCTCGCGTTGCCTCCTCTCCGCCTGCTCAAGGTCCGCGTCGGCTGATATCGGCGAGATGAAGAAGCTGCTGCTTCGCTGCAGAACCTCGACCTCTCTGCTGCCGCCGCTGCTGCATTGCTGCCGCTTTTCTTCACTTCCGCTTCGCTGCCGCTTTGCTTGCCGCTGCTCATTCTTGACCTCGGCCTCACTGCATAGGCCCTTTGTCTGCCGCTTCGCTTTCGCGTTCTCTGCCAAATAATTCGCTTGCTTCTTCAAGGTTTCGAGGCTTTCGAAGGCCGAGATCGCCTCTGCGGACATGGCGTGCCACGGAACTAACTGCGTGGAGAGAGCCGCTTCTCTTGGTTGGGGCTGCTGGCCGAAGCGAGGCGAAATGGAGAAGGGATTGAGCGAGAGATGCTCAGTTTGCGAGGATAGTACTGCTCGATACCACTTGTTAGTCGCTCGATTCTTGCTCTTGGTGATAGCAAGATCCTTACTCTCATTGAGAGGATGACACTTGGAGATGGGGCAATTTTCTTTGTTTATTTCTCACATTAACGCCATTCCAACCTCGAGGGTTGGGGATGCAAATTTATAGGTCGCTAACCACCAAGTATATGCTAAGATGCTAGTCTAAGATGTTTGTCCTAGATGCTAGTCAAAAGTCTGTCCTAGATGCTAGTCAAAAGCTAGTCTAAGATGCTGTCCTAGATGCTAGTCAAAAGCTGTCCTAAAGAGATGCTGTCCTTGAAGGGCAGCAAAAACCAACAAACACAAAAGAGACTTATCCATCACTCGTATCTATCTCTCTCTTCATCGGCTTGATTTGACACATCACTCTATTCCTGCCGGTTTCAACATCTCCAAATCAAGACATTCGTGTGTGAAGAGTCGAAAGACAATTTTTGTTCAAGAGTTGCATGCTTCGACGACATCTTCAAGCTCGGACTTCGAATTTATCTTTTATTTTAGTATTGCTCTCTTCAAACTCAATGTTATTGCATAAGCATTGAGTTTGAGTGGGGGTGTTAAGGGTAGTAGTGTAATATGTGGTAAAAGTGCAATAGTCATGTAAGTGTTAGGGGTAGTATGTAATTGTAGTTTAGTTTAGGGTTTCTCTTGTACACTATATATTGCCCCTTGGGCTCTTGCAATAGATTGAATAATTCAGCCCCTATTCCTCTCTTCTCTCCCAAATTCTAACAGTTTTATGTAAGTATAACAATCCTCAAGACATTAGTAGAGCTGAATATTAATTTTCTTCTGTGCCTTACTGCCTTTGGTAGGAAATGTATGTGTCAGGGCTTATATTCCCTATAATCACGCAATGGTATGATTGTAAAAATAGTACAATAGTTTGACTGCACAAAAAGCTTGATGTTGTGAGCATGCTAGTTTTAAATGTTTTTTGCTTATGAGGTGTTTAAGGGGTAATTGGTGTATTCAGTTTCTTCTCTTTTTCCCCCCTTATCATTCAGCTATTTGGTTTGCCTAAGATATGGTTTAGGAAAATGTAAACCGAACCTAATAGGCTAATACCTAGTACCAATAACCTGAATTTCCGCTTGAGATTTTGTATCAGTTTCATGTAGCTAAACTAAGACTCTAATTTAGTAAAAAAACTCTAATTTGGTCACAAATGTATGCATGAGTGAATGAATAAGTACAGAAGTTTTAGATGAATGATAATATTGTTCAGATTGAGATTTTCCTCTGCTGCTTGCTTGTGACAAACTAATTTGGCTGTCTTTTTTATATTCTACAGGTCCTGTTAGGGTACAATTTTGTCTTACTGATTTGCAATGGCCAACGAAACAACAAAAGATTTGGCATCTTGCATCAAGATACCAAGAAATATGGAACAATAGTCCATCGTAAGCTCTGAGCTGATGTTTTGCTTTATGTCTACACTGCTTTTTAGTACAAGTTGATTTCAGTGAATCTAATTTCTGGCCACAACATAGTGCTAATAGTTTCATACCAATGCATCATTAAGTTATACATATTCATTTTTGGTATTTTCCTGCCTATCGAGCCATAGATTGCAAGGTTAATGCGGACCATCATGTTAAGAGTGTTGTATATTCTCTCCTTCTCTTAGCCCATGTGGCTCATGTAATCTTCTCTATATATACTCTCCCATTAATGAATAAGATGTATAGTTGTGAATAGCAAAACCCCAGTAATCTTTCTAACATGGTATCAGAGCATCTCCAACCCTAATCCTCTCCCCATCGCAACTCACCTGGAGGCCGCCGCTGCAGGCGGCAGGCTCCTCGCCGCCGCCGAAGCTCCTCTGCAACGTTGCACCTCTGCCTCGTCTTCATCCCAACTGTGCGTCGCCGCATCTCTCCAGATCCGCGCCGCCCGAGCCGCCTCGCCTTCATCTCGCCGTTGCCCCCAAGAGCCAACGTTGCCTCTCCTCTGGATTCTCTCCTCCAGATTTGGTGAGCTCCGGATCCGCGCCGCCCGAGCCAATGTCGTCTTTGTTTCCTCTCCTCCGGAGTTGGTGAGCTCCGGATCCATGCCGTCTGAGTCGACGTCGCCTCTCCTCCGAATCTTGGTATCTCCGCCCGAGCCAACGTCGCCTCTGCACTGTCTGAACCGAGATGTCGCCCGGAGACTGGTATTATATTGCTAGTGGTATTGTTCCAGTAAGACCTTTTTGATTGCTGTCTACTATTGATGCTTGGTCCTCTGCTACTAGTGGTACTGGTCCAATAAGATCTTTTGATTGCTGTCTACTGTTGATGCTTGCCTCCTGATCTCCTGTTAATTGCTTGCTGCCGTGAGATTGTGGTCCATCAAGATGGCAAAATCTGACTCAATGTTTGGGGGTAGTTCATCTCTCGTGTTCACGGACATCAATCTTGATTCTTGATGGATTGAATTACCGAGCATAGGCTTTTTCAGTCAAGACTACTCTTAGGGGTTATGGTTTGGCCTCTCATTTGACTGACGATCCACCTGAATCGAAGAAAGTTGATGTTGAGGCAGTAAAGTCTTGGCAGAAAGAAGATGATCGTGTCATGACTGATCTTGTTATGAGTGTTGATGTTTCCTTGAGGACGAGTCTTGAGTATCATACTTCAGTCAAGCAGATGTGGACATACTTTGAGAAGAGATATGTTCAGTCCAGTGGTGCTCTTCACTTCACATTGCTCAAGAACCTTCATAGTATTTAGCAGCTTCAGGATCAGACAAATGAGTATTATAGTGCTTTCACTCATATCACTAGCCCTCTAGAGTCTATGATACCGAAGGTTGCCACTGCTTGCCAATCTTGTGTTGCCAAAGATGAGTATGCTCAACAGACACTCATGTATTAGTTTGTGATGGGGTTTCGATCAGAGTTTGAGCCTGTTCGTACTTAGTTGCTCAACTATCCCACTCCACCGACTTTGACTGAGGTGCTCTCCAGTTTGATTGCAGAGGAGACTTGTCTTCATTGGCTTATGCCTACCTCAGGATCCTCACCACACGTCGTCCTGGGTCTCCCACAGCGGTCTTGATCTACCAGAGCGACACCCACAGGAGTGCTGGTATGTTCTCACTGCAAGAAGACTGGTCATCTTGTTGACAACTGCTTCAGGTTACATCTAGATCAGCTTGTTGATTGTCGTGCTAGACATTCATCTGATTGTCGTTGTGGAGCACCTACTGGGCCTCTGAGAGCACCTACTGGAGCAGTCACTACTGCCACACCCACACCTATAGTGACTTTTGGATCAGTGTCTGCTATGACCACAGTTGCACCTTTTGCTACTAGCGCTGCTCATCCTTGGGTTCTGGACTCAGGTGCCTCTTTTCATGTCACATCAGACAACTCTTAGCTTGTTGCTCGTAGGCTTGTGACTGATGCAGCATATGTTCACACTGTTGATGGTACACCTTGCTCTATCACCCATCAGGGCACTCTCTCCACATCACGTTTCTTTGTTCCTGATGTGTCTTTTGTTCCTCAGCTATCTATGGACCTTCTTTCTGTTGGTCAACTTACTGATATGAACTGTTTCATTGGATTTGATGGTTCTTGTTGTTTCATTCAGGATCGTCAGAGCAGAAGAGTGATTGGTTCTGGCCATCGCCGTAGAGGCTCTCCTAGTCTCTGTCTTGGACACCTTACATCTTCCTTCCACCAGTATGTCGAAGGCCTTAGTGTCTTCTGCTATGTCATCATCTCAGTCTCCTGTTGGTTCTTTCTTCAGCAAGTGTCATCATAGACTTAGTCATTTTTGTGGAGCTCGCCTCACCACTCTAGTTCACCAGGGTTCCTTAGGTCTTGTCACTGTTGAGTCTAGTTTTCATTGTACTGGTTGTAAGCTAGGGAAACAGCTATAACTTCCATATTCCAGTAGAACCTCTCAGTCTTCTAGTCTTTTGATTTGGTGCTTTCAGATGTATGATGCCCATCTCCTTTTGCTTCGAAGGGTGGTCATAGTTATTATGTCAACTTTGGTGATGATCATTTTCGATATACTTGGATCTATTTTATGAAACATCGCTCTCAGTTGATTTCCATTTATCAGTCTTTTGTTAAGATGGTTCATACACAGTTTTCTTCCATTCGTGTTTTTCGTTCTGACTTTGGGGGAGAGTATCTTTTATCAGCTTTTCGTCAGTTCCTTTCCTCTGAGGGTACTCTTCCTCAGCTCTCGTGTCCTGGTGCTCATGCTCAGAATGGTGTTGCTGAGCGCAAGCACCGTCACATCATTGAGATTGCTTGTACTATTCTCATCTCCTCATTTGTTCCCTCTCACTTCTTAGGGGAAGTGGTCTCTACGACAGTCTATCTCATCAACCGTCAGCCCTCTTCCAAGCTGCAGGGCAAGTGTCTTGGTGAGGTTCTATATAGAGCACATTCTCGCTATGCTCATCTTCGTGTCTTTGGTTGTGCCTTCTATTCCCTTCTAGCACCTCGTGAGCGCACAAAGCTGAGTGTTCAGTCGGTTGAGTGTCTTCCTAGGTTATAGTCCTGAGCATAAGGGCTATCGCTGCTATGATCCCTCGACACGTCGCATTTGCATCTCTTGTGATGTGACCTTCGATGAGGGTCGACCCTTTTTTTATCATCCTTCTATACATCCTACTCCTTCCATAGATTCCATATCCTTTTTGTGTCTACCTCCGATTCCTTCATCAGACTTGTTTTCTCCAGATACACCTCCACCAGTTTCACCGTCTAGTGTATCTCCTCCACCAGCTTCACCAGTTTCACCTTCTGGTGTGTCTCCTCCACCAGCTCTACCAGTTTCTGACACTTCCGCTTTTCCCTTTCACTATAGTTGTCGACAGAGAGTTCCTTTTGATCCTCAGTCCTCTTCTCCACTTGACCATCCGGCCAGTACCACCGACTCTGATGATCGTTCTACTACTTCACGGTATGCCCTACGTGATTGTTCTTCTATTCAGGCACCAGAGAGATGGGTTTTTTCTCGTGCAGGTGCAGTAACTAAGCCGAGTACCTATTAGAAAGCCGCCAATATACCTGAGTGGCAGTTGGCTATGACAGAGGAGCTCACAGTATTAGAGTGTACATGCACTTGGGATCTTGTTCCACTACCATCTGGAGCTATTCCTATAACTTGCAAGTGGGTGTACAAAGTGAAGAACAAGTCAGATGGTTCAATAGAGCGGTACAAGGCTCGTCTTGTTGCTAGAGGTTTTCAGTAGGCTTATGGTCGAGATTATGATGAGACTTTTGCTCCAGTTGCTCATATGACCACAGTCCGTACTCTTTTTGCTGTTGCAGTGGTACGCATATGGACTATATCTCAGATGGATGTCAAGAATGCTTTCCTTCATGGTGATCTACATGATGATGTCTATATGTAGCCACTCCCAGGTGTTTAGCCTCCTACAGGCTATGTTTGTCCTCTTAGGCGTGCTCTATATGGTATCAACCAGGCTCCTCGTGCTTGGTTCGGGCATTTCAGTTCTGTGATTCGAGCTGCTGATTTCACTCCGAGTGAGCATGATCTTGCCTTGTTTATTCACACTTCTCAACAGGTCGTACTTTGCTTCTATTGTATGTAGATTATATGCTGATTACAGGAGATGACATGGATTATGTGGCTTTTGTCAAGAAGAAATTGAGTGAACAATTTATGATGTCCGATTTGGGACGGACTGAGGTTCATTCTGATTGTGATGGCTACTACCTTTCTTAGCATTGCTACGTTCAGGATCTGCTTGCTCGCTCTGGGACGACTGATACTTGTAACGCTGCCACACCCATGGAGTTTCACTTGCAGCTTCGACCTACAGACGGTGTACCCCTGACAGACCCTTCTCGCTATCGTCAGCTCATTGGGAGCCTTGTCTATCTCACAGTCACCAGGCCAGACATTGCTTATGCTGTTCATGTGCTTAGCCAGTTTGTCAGTGCCCCCACATCAGTCCACTATGGTCATGTTCTTCGTGTGTTGAGATACTTGAGAGGGACTGCGTTCAGACGTCTGTTCTATGCTAGTTTGAGTCAGCTTCAGCTCCACGCTTACTCTGACTCCACTTGGGCGAGTGATCCTACTGATCGTCGATCTATCACTGGTTATTATATCTCTATTGTTACTTCGCTCATTGCCTAGAAGTCCAAAAAACAGACTGTGGTGTCAAGCTCTAGTGCAGGGGCTGAGCTTCGAGCACTCTCCGCTACCACCTCAGAGATCATTTGGTTTCGATGGCTCTTGAATGATCTAGGTGCCCATTGTGATAACCCTACACCTCTCTTTTGTGACAATACAAGTGTTATTCAGATTGCCAGTGATCCAGTCAAGCATGAGCTGACAAAACACATTGTTGTTGATGCATCCTTCACACGATCTCACTGTCAACAGTCAACCATCGCCCTCAAGTATGTTCTCTTAGAGCTTCAAGTTGTTGATTTCTTCACCAAAACTCAGACTCGAGAACATCATCGGCTTCATCTACTCAAACTCAGTGCATCAGATTCTCTTGATCCATCTTGAGTTTAAAGGGGGTGTTAAGAGTGTTGTATATTCTCTTGTATATTATCTCCATCTCTTAGCCCATGTGGTCCATGTAACCCATAAGGCCCATGTAATCTTCTCTATATATACTCTCTCATTAACGTATAAGATGCACAGTTGTGAATAGCAAAACCCTAGTCATCTTTCTAACACATCAGACCATGTAAATTGGGGTGTTAACATATTAGGTACAGAACAAATACTGGTCATACCAATTACCAAGTCTTTGCCCTTATTTTGATTGAGTTCAGGTATCACTCAGATTTGATAAGTGATAACTACAACATATGGAGAAGGATCGGATTTCGCTTAATAATGATGGAAGGCAGTATCTATCAGATTGTACTGTTAATTTAAAAGCTTATTTATATAGTAGATAATAAAACTTCTACATTTAAATTACTATATGAAACAATTAAATTAAGTTGTGTTCTTCTTCTATTCAAGGATTTGCCAGATTAGGCACGCTGCAAACTCTGGTGAGTTGGATAATTTGGATTTGGGTTTGCTTATGGATGTATTATTCAATATGTTCTGGGTTTGGATATGGATATCAAGTCTCAAACTTGGGCATGGATTATGACAGTAATTTTTTGTTCTAATTTTGAGGGAAAGTCTTATCCTATCCACTTTATGCCGGATTCTGTAGCTGATTAATTTTGGTGTGTCTATATCTGTTTACACTCTTAATGTGAAGTTTGCTCCGAGTTACAAAATACAAGTACATTTTTTAGTTGTGTTGTTGTTATTACTTCTATAACACCAATCGTGTGTAACTGCATGTATCTGTCAGAGATGACTTTGCGTCGGAGAATTGGAGCATCGAACCCATTTTGTTTTTCCCTAAGCAATACTTTTCTGAGTGAGTATGATACACTTTATGTAATTTATTCTCAATCTGTTCCCTGTTGTTTTTCCCTCTTTATGAACAATCTGAACATCTAGAAACATTTTATTCTACACTACATTCAGCTTCGGTGGTCATAGGAATAATGTCGTTCCTGTGAATAATTGCCTGCATATTTTATCCATTTTACTAGTTTCACCTCCCGACATCCATTTTTTTATAATGTCCGAAAATGATTTGAGGTTATACTTCCTGTAGAGCAAATGTGTGTGTATTTTCTGCCTGTGGTACTAAACCTGAAGCATCTATGTACTCAGAGGCTATAGTTAATTTTGCACCTTTGCACTGTTTTTTCTTAAAATTTGTTCCGTTATTTGTTTCCATTGTTTCAGCACTGAGGACTTTGAAGATGTTATCTATCCTAAAGGAGATGCTGATGCTGTTTCCATTAGCAAAAGAGATGTTGAGCTGCTACTACCTGAAACATTCGTCAACGATACGATAATTGACTTTTATATCAAGTAGGTTGAACCCTTTTTATGCCTGTCTGCATAAGCATACCTTGTCTTATAGCATTAGTTGTTAAATGATGCTGTCCTATTACATTTTTGTGCTGTTAAAACTGCTATTGTAATATTTGTAGATCTGATCACCTGGGTTTGCTAGACGCATATATAATTTTGTTATCTAAAGTTGATTATGATGGGAATTGTTTTTTTGGTGTTGAAGGTTACTACTGACCAGGGAAAAAAATTAACTGCCGGTTACCGATTACCGCCCGGGGGCCGGGATCCAAAATCCTGGCCGGTTTTCCTGGGTTTTGCAAGTTCAAATTTCAAATTTCGGCTGGTTTTTAAGTAAATTCAAATGAAATTCAACCGGTTTTTCTCGAAAACCGTAAACCGTGGGATCTGAATTCCGACCGATCACCGAAGTAGCTTTGGTTCCGGTTCTTTGTTCCTTGCTACTGACAATGCAATTACTTGCTATATAATCATATGGTACTAGAAAATGTAACTTTTGAATGTCTCAAGCTTTTGTTTACTTTAATCAAAGTATTGAAAATGCTTGACCAAATAAGTGTTCCATTTTCTGCTCCTAATTTGTTAAGATGTACAAACAATTGAATATGATGCGTCTGTGGAGGATAAAAAACCCGGTGGAAACTGGCTGGTTACCAGTGGTACCAGCCCAGACCGATAAAAAAATATCGGTTCGATAAAGTTCTAAATTTAAAATATGAATTTATGAACAGTAATCCCAGCGGGCACCGGTTAAACAAGCGGTAACCGGCCAAATTCAAATTTTTGAAAAAATTTGGCCGATTTAAAATCGGTAACCTGTACCGGAGGGTGTCCCATATTTTTCCCGTTTCCGGTTTTTGAATCCTTGCTTACTGCACCTCCGATGCTTCAAAATCCTTGTACATGCGTTCGCGTGCATTACCATGTGCAGATTACAATTTGGTTTAATCACCTAAAATTTTTAAGTGGAGCATGTCTTTCATAAGTAGTTTTTTTTTTCATAATTTTTATTGACTATATAATGGAGAAGCATTAGTTGCCCTTTTAATGGAAAAGAATGTAAGTTTATAGTGGTGTTTGTCCAAAAAATAATTTGGTTTACACTTTACAGTTTCACACCAAATTAGTTACCGATGAAGTTCACATAGGAATGCAAAAACTACTTTGCAATGTTGTCACAATTTAGTTGATGGTGCTGCAAATCTAGTAGTTTGTTGAAGCATTTTAAAATTGATTTTTTTTAAAATAACCTAGTTTTTATTCCAAATTACAGTAATAATACCACCTTTTTTTTTTTTCATTTTACAGGAATAATCATCTGTCGCTCAACCGTTGGACGACTAGCCCAAGTCGCTGAACGGTTGGGCGACTAGGCCCAGTCGGTCAACGGTTGAGCGACTTGGACACTTGTCGCTCAACGGTTGGTCCTAGTGTACAACTCGCTTAGCTAGCATGGCATGCATTGTGTACCAGTGGGTGACAAGTGTTCAAGTTGCTTAATCATTGAGCGATTTGAGCTAGTCGCCCAACGGTTAGCGACGGTTGATTATTCCTGTAAAAAGAAAAAATGTGGTATTATTACTGTAATTTGGAATAAAAACTAGGTTATTTTAAAAATTCTTTTAAAATTACCTTTCACATTTGTGAGTTGTGAGCAGTAGTGATATTTTAAGGCATATAATCTTAAACAAAATATACATGATCACTTGTATGTAGAATGTTGCTTTATTATCACTCATTTCCTTTGTTTCCTTTTATTTTTCACAATCCTGCAACTTTTAATAGAACTCGCTTGAAACAATATAGAAGCTTAAGGAAACTTATGCCTAATACATGGAGATAGATAACTAGGAAACACGAAAATAGGAAAAAAGATAACCAGATAGCTTATCTCTATTAACCGAAATCCCACAATCCTGGGGTTACTATAGTAACCACACGGGCGCTGTTCACGCAACTGTACCATGCATGAACAGTAGTTGCCGCACATGGCGCATACAGGAGTGGCTTCCTTTTCATATTGTAAATCAAGCAAAGCCATATATTTTGGGGGGACAGATTTGAACCTTCAAACTCGTTATCAGTGCCATATAATTCTCATTGTCAAACATCGTAGTTTGTTGGTTCTGAAGGAAACATGCAATGCTTCATTAACGATTTTAAAAAGCATGAAGGATGAATCTGTGTTTCTGATGTATTAGATGCATTTCAATAGTACCAAGGCTGCAAGAGAAATAGGGTCACTATTCTTTATTATTTGGCTGTTAACTTTACATTTTTGTGTATAATGGTTCCTAGTTGTATTTAATTACAAGTAATCTTTAGTTTCTCATCCGCAGATACTTGAGCACAAGAATTGAACCCACTGAGAAGCGCAGGTACCACTTCTTTAATAGCTTCTTTTTTCGCAAGCTGGCAGATCTTGACAAAGATCAAGGGAGAGCTCCAGAAGGTAGAGCAGCTTTCTTACGTGTCCACAAGTGGACCCGCAAAATAAACCTATTTGAGAAGGATTTTCTGTTTATTCCAGTCAACTTCAAGTAAGAAACTTATGACAATGAAATTTTTTGTTGGTACACTGATAATCTTTGTACACTATTAATTGTGTGTCTGCATTGCAGTTTGCATTGGAGCTTAATTGTTATTTGTTATCCTGGAGAAGTGGAAACATTTGAAGGCATGAACATAACTTGAAATTCCTATTTTTGACATTTTTCGAGTAGTGCTTTTACTTTCCTGTTGTTTTGCTTCAGATGGTGACACAAAGATCTCTGCTAAAGTTCCATGTATATTACACATGGATTCTCTTATGGGAAGTCATAGTGGACTGAAAGACATTATTCAAAGGTAAATCTATTTCCGAAAGAGTGGTATCTTTTGCCACTTTTGTGCAAAATAGATGTCATTTTAGAACGTGTGCTGTCAAACTTTTAAACTACTAATATACACAACAGTGTATTGGAGACCGTGCTGATGTCTGAAACTGCATCTATTTTGGAACGGAGTAGAATGGAAATGATGATTATCATTGACTTTTTTGCGCTCTATTATTCCTGTTTGTCTTATCAATTCAGAATCACTCTTTCGGTCAACGTCTGGTGCACAGGATCATTTGTGATGTTTAATTCTTTCTGGTGTAGTTATTTATGGGAAGAGTGGAAGGAAAGGCATCCTGAATCAGCACCAGATAATTCAGACAAGTTCTTAAACTTGAGATTTGTCTCCCTTGAGGTTTGTGCATATTAACTTTTAGTATCAGTTCCATATGCCTCGGCAAAACTAGTCTAAAGTACTTTTAATGTTTAGTGTGCATTTCTGCCTACTAGTTCTGACCAGGGAAAAAAACCCGGCCGGGGTCCGGGAAGGAAAATCCTGGCCGGTTTTTCCGGGTTTTGCAAATTCAAATTTCAAATTTGGAAATTTGGCCGGTTTTCAAGCGAATTCAAGCGAAATTCAACCGGTTTTTTCCGAGGAAATCTGGTTACCGGCCGGTTTTTTTCCCGGCCACCCGGCGGGATTCGGTCCGGTACCGGCTTTTGGATCCTTGGTTCTGATAACCATTTGACTTTGGTGGAGTGAAATGCTTGGTTGTGAATTTAGGTTTAATGGTTGAAGAGGGCAAGCACACTGAAAGAAAGTTAGAATTGCGTTGCCACTCACCAGTCTGGAGGAGAATTGAGAGGATTAAGATTGGCAACCCCTGTGGATATTTATGGAAAGAATTCAGACGAATTGAGAGGATTAAGATTGGTAACCCCTGTGGATATTTATGGAAAGAAAAGGTCAAAGTGTAAAATTACAAAATCCTCTGATCTATTGACCTGTATGGTTTGAAGCTAACATTTGCCAATATTTGGGTGCTGAAACCCTGTATTGTTGACTGGATTTGCCATGCATTTGGTCTATTGCCCAAATATTGGTGAGATTCTGTTCACATTTGGTTCCTAATTCATCTTCTTGCAAAACTTTGCCAATTTGTGGGCAACCAAATCGATGAGCTAATTTCGGTGCAAATTGTGGTAAATTTTGGCACAAACAAAACAACCCCTAAACATCTAATAAGCAATACGTTATGCTACTAGGTTTTAGGCCTTTTTTTTGGCTGAAATGAGCAGCTGTTAACAGTATCCATGTGTCACGAACCTTAGTTCATAACGGGGTAAACACCGCTAGGAAGAAGGGTGGGCGGTGTCGGTTTGGTGGGATGAGAGATTAGAGTGACTATAGACTGAGATGATAGAACCTTAGGAGGGAGACTAGATTAATTCATCTTTCTTGCTTACTTGAACTAGTACATAGGACCTCCTTTTGTAATACGAGTAATCTTGACGCCTAAGACACCTATCGTGACATATACTCTAGTCTACCATGGACTCAATTTAATTTATCTCCTCATCTTTCCTAATCTGCTATCCTTCCTAATCAACGTGGACTGCTTGTACTCCAGCCGGACTCCTCTTGTGTGTCAACTTCCTAGACGTGTGCATACTACCGGATGGGCCTAGGGCCTACGCCCGTGACACTGACTCACAACTAGTTGGTGTTTTACTAGCTCAGTTAGTCAGTCCAAAATATTCTTGTTCTTTGAAAATATTTCGAAGTGGTCAAGGCTTTGAATACCTTCATTGATGATATGACTCACAAGGCTACACACGTATATCACATAAATTCCTACAGCACATAACAAATTGCTTGTACTGCATTTTATTTGAAAACATAAAATAGAAAACATTGTATATTCATTGAGGCCTACACATAGCACTGCATAATAGGTTTGTCAATCTTGGAATCAGTTACCTACTATTAACTATTTTAGATTCCCCCAAAAAAAAAATGTGTAGTGTGGTTCTAACCAGGGAAAAAAACCCGGCCTGTTACCGGACAGGTTTTGCAATTTCAATTTTCGAAATTCGGCCCGTTTTCAAGCGAAATTCAACCGGTTGTTTTCCGGGAAATCCGGTTACCGGCTGGTTTTTTTCCCGGCTGCCCCCGGGATTTTGGTCCGGTACCAGCTTTTGGATCCTTGGTTCTAAGTTCTAACTCTACATCCACAACACGCTATTTTCTTAAGCTGAATACCGTTGTTAGGTTTTAAGTACACTACTGTTTACTTAAAGCTGAAAATTGTACCAGTAATTTGTGATTTTTATTTATTTTTCTGTGTGATCTGCATTACCCTTTTTTGTAGTCTTTAACTTAACTACTAAAGTCATTTCACATTTATGTGACAATTGTCCAGAGCCTCATATATTCACTGATGCTGGCGTATCCTTCTCCAGATCAATTTAAGTTTGGACAAGGACATTCTATGTTGTGCACATATGCTTATGTGTGGAAAGCATTGGGCCTGTTTGGTCGATGCCCAGACATGTCACTCTTTTTTTTTGGCGGAGAAAATCGCTGCCACAATTGCCACGCTTTTTTTGTGTGCCATGAATGTGACTAAGAACAAATTTTTGTTTGGCAGTCTTAACTCTTAACTCTTAAATGAGCATGGCATATGTAACTTTTATTTGGTAAATCATGGCAACATACCAAACAAGACCTTTTACACGAATGCCAACCAACACTTAACTTTTTGACAGCTTTCATGTAATACTTCGGACTCTAATCTAGTTGTGTTCTATTTGTGGTCCAGCTCCCTCAACAAGATAATTCATTTGATTGTGGCTTGTTCTTACTCCATTATGTGGAACTCTTTTTGATGGATGCTCCCAGTAGCTTCAACCCATTGAAGATCGATGTATTTTCAAGCTTTGTGAGTTCTTAAATCTTAATTCATTTTCCTAGTTTAATGACATTATGTTGTTTCTCTGCCATTTTCATTGTAAATGTGTTACTTGTTTGGTCTTGGACCATAATGCTGTGACCTTTGAGTCCTGAACTTCGTCAGCACCCTGGGAATTGTCTCTGTGAATGTGATTGGATGTTTTAGTACTTAATCTCATGAAAAAAGCTACTATAAAGGAGGGAGGCACTGTCACGTCTGCGGGGGACACTACCATGTGCGCTTGTGACCGGCTAATGAACCACTAAACGCACGTTAGTGACCCAAATGTGCCTTTTTGAGAGTACCATGATCCAATTAACCCAGCACAAGAAGTTCAATGACCTGCCATGCATTTTACTCTTCAATTAATTTATCACAACATTGTCGAAGAGCTAATAATATTTCCTTTTATCATATAGTCAATTTTTTAAGTTTTTTGTTTTTAATAAGAGGTATATTTCCCTTATTTTTCACGCATTATGTACTTTGCAGCTTAGTGATGATTGGTTTCCGCCTGCTGAAGCTTCTCTGAAGCGTTCATTGATCCGAAAGTTAATCCATGGGCTGGTGACAGAACCTTCTCAAAATTATCCAAAACTAACTTTCAGTAATGAGCAGCTTGATGAAAGGCGTGAAAGAAGTGAAAATGCTGAGCAAGAACTAGCTAGAGAGTTCCTCGCTCAGAGGTGCTCTGCTGGTGAACCTGATTCAGTTTGCACAATTCTTGGAACACAGCAACCATCCACATCCATCTGCTTAAATGATTCTGAAGAAAAGGGGGTACCTGCTTCAGGATGCATTTTGGAGACTGGAAGGGTTTCAATGGTAGCTGTACAGAATCTACAAGAGTCGGGGGTATATTCTTAGCTAATGACTTGTACTTTTGTTTCAATAGACTAGTAGTTATTTACTTTTGTTGTGCTTGTTCACTAATATAATGCTGTTAATTTTGTTGTCCTTACATTTTTCTGTAGGTTTGTTTGCCAGACAAGGATACTGTCCTTCGCTTGTCAAGCCAGGATGAGAACAATGAGCCACCTTTTGCAGACTCTGATAATCAACTTGATCTGAGATCATGTGCCCCAGAAGATGCTGAAGTGTTCAAGGGATCAGGTTGTGTGGTAAAAGATAAGTACACCCATGAGGAATCGTTGCTGGATTCTTTGGATAATAACCAGAAAATATCGAGCCAAGCCGAAGTTGAGGTGCATGGTATTACGGATTCCAAGTGTTGCTCGATCGCTGATGATGCTGAGGAGGTAATGGCCTGCCAGGAACATTCTTTGGAAATAAACACAAATGAAATTGAGGATGAGCGCTGTGGAGCTTCTCAAGATATGCATTCTGCCATGATGCCTGATGCCATCAAAGAGGACATTGGACCTGGTCCAGAAAGGACTACAGGCGAAGCTGAGGATGGCAGATGTGATCTTTCTGAAGACACGGATTCTGTCACGATAGGTGATATAAACAAAGATGTCGCTGGGCGTTCTTTAGAAAGGAATATTGTTGAAGCTGAGAACACGAAACATGAAGATACTCTTGTGGATCCTATCATGGTAGAAGATGCTATCAAAGATAACGCGAAGGAAACTAGCACAACTGTGGATGAGATCAAGGATAGTGAGCAGTATGTTTCTTCTGAGTTGAAAGAGGGAAACACTGACAATGGTATGACTAGTGGTAGTACAGTTTCCTCTGAGTTGAGAGAGGGAAACACTTTCAAGGTTGGTGACAGTACAAATGGAACAGATGAAACTCACGAAGATGGTGAGGATGCTTACGTTAACTTAGTAACAGGTGAGACAGTTCCTTGTGAAGATGACACAACTTGCACTGATGCTGAGATGCCCCTTGTAGATGGCACCTGCAGCGCTGCAAAGAATGAAACAATAATTTCCGAGGAAATAACTTCTGATGCTAAAAAGCCTCTGCCTAGTAGCACCTGTGAAGAGAAGGATATAGTACTTTCTGATGACAAGTGCTTGCAGGAAGATGTCCAGGGTACTGATGCGAAAATAGAGCGGCACTACAAGCGGCGGAAGGTTGTACCCTCTGAAGTAGATCGACGACTCACGAGGAGCACCTCGAGTGCACCATCTCTAGATTAGATTGGGCTGGTGTAGGGACTAGTTTTTGCTTGTGTTATGTAAATTCATTTTCATTGTCTTTATGCAATATTGTTATTTGTCTGTAATAGGTGACCTCCGTTAACATCTCAGGTTTCAACAAACCTCATCAGCTATATGAAATCCTAAGGCTGGCTGGCTGGCTGCCCGATCTAGTTTCATTTTGCATCTGACTGAATTTAGCTGTGAAACGTGCTGTATATGATCTAACGTTCTCATATACTACTATACTTTTGAAGTTATGTGTAATATTCGCCACCTTCCTCGGGCGTATGATGTGCACATGGGTGCATCTGTGCACATATGCACAAGCGGCATCCGGGCCCTTCATCCCGCGATCGATGGCGTTGGGCGAGCGAGCGGAAGGCCACGGTGCGCTCGCGACATTTAGCGATTACCCCCTTGCGCTCGCGGCAGTCCCGATCCCCAATCCCTCCATCGCTCTCGCTCTCTCCTGAGTCTCCTCCCAATTTGTAGAGAGTCGATCGTGGTGGCACCGATCGTCTCCGCCTCCCCCTTGTGCTTCGTCCTCTTCGCCTCACTCCCACTAGGTCTCCTCTCCCCCTTGTGCTCCGTTCTCTTCGCCTCACTCCTACCAGGTGCTAGTTTAGAGTTGTGGATGTAGCAGTGGTGTGGCGGCGGCAATGACGGGCGAAAGACGTGGAGATGCTCAAGCCGCGGCAATCGGGCAAGACGAAGGTACTAAGGACCTGGTGGTGGCGGCGGTCGAGCAAAGCAGAGGTGCTGAGGACCTAGTGGCGGCGACAGTGTCCCTTCACCTGCCGACCCGCCGCCGGGTGCCATGGTTCGCGGGTCGAGTGCTCGCTATCGACGAGCTGGGCCTCGGCGGCGACCTCTACCGCCGCGTCATCTACGGCTCCAGCTACATCAGCTACGCCGCGTCCGTCACTAAGCGGCGTCTCTGCTTCCATCATCAAGGCGCCAACTACTACAATCGCCGCCCGGATCGGACCAACCCTTACCATCATAGCTTACTCTCGCATCACCAAGGTTGCTGGTGAGGCCTTAACTTGGTGTCTGGTAACCACTACGATGGATTCTTGCCATCCAAAGAAAAAGAAAAAGATTCAATCTTCAAGCACATATGTGTGAGCTGCAAATTATCTTGATAGCTGAATCATGCTGCTAGAATTTTCTGAGTGCTTGAAACCAAGTTTTCTGGTGGTTTTTTCAGATGTATGGCATTCATGTATGAATTTGACAATCTGTGGTGATAATATGAGCATGCAGTACAGATGAGCATTAGTTTGTACTGAACATCCTGTACAAGTCATACCAGAATGTAATACTGTATTGTTGTGTCATCCAAAATACATGATGCTCTTGTCTTGTGATCTATTTAGAAATTTTCAAAATTATTGTCTTAGCGTCTTCCAATGGCAATAGAAATTTCATTTGGTGCTATTTAAGTGTATGCAAGCAAGAAATTAGCCGCTTGCTTTGTCCTCACATTCTGATCATTGATCCTATAATGGGGGCATATCATATCGATAACAACATCGTTATACTTTTTCAAGAAATGGATGATTGGACCAGTGTGCTTGGGTATTTTGCTGGATACTAAGAGAAGAGTAGCTCAAGCAAGATTTCTTCCCTAAACATGTCATTAGCAGATTATGGAGGATACTAAGCAAATAAATGTAAGAATTATTCATCGATGTTCCACCAAATAAATTCATTTGGCATTATGAATTTAAGCATTATTTGGTAATGTTTGCATCTTGTTTCATGGGCTCATGAAGAAGCTAGCTCAGTTAGTATAAAAAGCTAGGCCTGAATCCTGATGGACACAATGTTGCATCAGTTCATTTGCTTGTTCTCCAGGAGATATGACTTGTTACTGGTTCTTTGTTGAGCCTGTTTTTCCTCTTTATTTATGTATGTAATATTATACTTTCCTTATAAATTTGTTTAAAGCAAAGTGCAAAGGGACAAGGATTATTTACTGTTAATGTATAATGTCAATGTGCTTCATCTGCTTTTACCTGTGCAAGGGTTATTTACGCTACAAGACTGCTATTTGACTTTGTACGCAAGTCCCTCTAGGTAATTATGTTGATTCTGTTTCTGTTCCATTCTCATTAATTGGAAGTATGAAACATTTCGAATTTCATGGGTCACTCTCATCTGACTGAACATGCTCTTCTGGACTGAAATGCTCTTCTGACTGAAATACTGAAAGTCATTTGCTCAAAGCATTATGCAGCTAGACCAGAATCCAGAAACATTACGTTTCATACAGTCATTTGCTCAAATGCTCTATCTGGACTATGTGCATGCAAACTTTGTACATTCATCTAGAATCCAGAAACATTATGTTTCATAAATCCAAAATTCTACAGTACATCGCTGACAGGACAATCATTAAACACCATTCACATTACAATTCAGCAAGAACCATTACATAGAAACAACATAGCCTTTACAATGACAAGCACATTTGATCTAGAATGAGCAAATCAATGTTTTCAATCTCATCTGGATTAGCTGGTTGTGTTGGAAATCTTAGTTCATACATTTATGAAATTAGAAGTACTACATGTCCATGAATCAAGAACAGAATTTTCATCCCATTGAGACATTATATTGCAAGATCCTTACATTGAGATATTATAGCATGTAAAATTGCAACATCCTTACAAAAAAGTTCACCAACTTTGTTCAATGGTCATTCACAGCAAAATGCCACATTTTGGCTTGAAATTTGGATTTCTGGCAACTCTCCCATTCCTGTATCTTCACCTCCTCAGCTGTATCTTCACCTCCTCTGTAGATCCTTTGCCCCAATAGTGGGATCCTCCCTCAACCATTCCATAACCTTAGAGCAGATCCATGCCTTGCCAGCCCTCTCCATTCGGCCAATTGAACGAAAACTCCCCTGATAATTCCTCCCTACGCTGTCTACGACTAATCCTGACCTTAAGCAAATACGTCGAAGATGTGTCCATCCTGCGGATGCACACATCGTCAATAACTACTAGCCGGGACTAACCATATACCATCAATACCGAAGTAGCGCTAAGGAAGAAGAAACAAATGCAAAAAAAATCCAAAGCATACAGGAGCCGTAGAGGACGCAGCGGAAGAAGAACAAACAAATGGGAGCACGAGACGCTGCCGCGACGGACGCGGCGTAGCTGATGTAGCCGGAGCCATAGAGGACGCGGCGGTGGAGGTCGCCGCCGAGGCCCAGCTCATCGATAGCCAGGCACTCGGCCACGGAGCCATGGTACCCGACGGCAGGGTCGGCGGGGAGGAGGATGAAGGGGACCTGGTCGCCGCCACCAGGTCCTCAGCACCTCTGCTTTGCTCGACCGCCACCACCATCGGGTCCTTAGTACCTTCGCCTTGCCCGAGTGCCGCGGCTTGAGCACCTCCACGTCTTTCACCCGCCATTGCCGCCGCCACACCACTGCTACATCCACAACCCTAGACTAGCACCTGGTGGGAGTGAGGCGGAGGGAACGGAGCACAAGGGGGAGGGGAGACCTGGTGGGAGTGAGGTGGAGGGGACAGAGCACAAGGGGAAGGTGGAGATGACCGGCGCAGCCACGGTCGACCGGCGCTGCCACGGTCGACTCTCTACAAATTGGGAGGAGACTCAGGAGAGAGAGAGAGAGCGATGGAGGGATTGAGGATCGGGACTACCGCGAGCGCAGGGCGGTAATCGCTAAATGTCATGAGCACGCCATGGCCTTCCACTTGCTTGCCCAGCGCCGTCGATCGCGGGATGGAGGGCTCGGATGCTGTTTGTGCATATGTGCACAGATGCACCCTTGTGCACAGGATACGCCCCCACCTTCGTCGGGGTTGGCCTCAAAGATTGGTGTCTTGTTTCAGACGATCGGTTTTATGTCAACAACTTGGATAGCTTGATTTGCTCTATTTACTAGTGCCAATATTTTTTCAGGTAGCTGCAAGGATAAAAAAACCGGTGGTAACTGGCCGTTTGGTTACCTGCCGTACCGGTCTAGACCGATCAAAAAAACATCAGTCTGAAAAGTTCCAAATTTAAAAGTTGAATTTTGAATTCAAAATGATGAACAGTAGTTCCGGGCGGTAACCGGCCAAAACCGTCCAAATTCAAATTTTGAGTTTAAATTTAGTTTGATAAAGTTGGGCTAGTTTAAAACTGGTAACAATCAGTAACTAGAGTAACGGGTACCGGAGAGGGTTTGATATTTTTCTTGTTTTCGATTTTTGAATCTGGGGTAGCTGGGCTCCAGGACTTGTGTTTTTTTATGGCCAGGCCAACTAGCATTGCGTTCAAATTTTTGAACTGTAGATTTTTTGCCGTTATCTTAGGGGTAATTAACCTTTAAATATTGGCAAAGTTGGCTGCAGACACTCAACTATTGCGTTCTTAGCTCATGGACACCAAAAATAAGTGTAGGACCGGAAAGGCGATTAGAGGGAGGTGAATCTCGCTTAATTTTTCACCTTGTTCAGATTCAACACCAGGTTTACTTCAATAGCTATGAGAGCTACAAAGATCAACACACAAGAACAACAGAAGACTTGTGTTGAATCCAAACCAAAATTCCCAAAGTAAATAACAAAAATGGGCTCAAGCTTCTTCGGACGGTCAGACCGACGTTCATTGAGCGGTCAGATCGGGGTGCGGTCTCGATCGGCCAAGCAAGGAGAGGTCCTGACCAACCTAACTGTAAACAAAGGCCTCTGACTCAAAAACCAAAACAAAAATCGCTCTAACTTTTGATCTACAAGGCCAAACTTAACCAAATTTGGAACACACCTTCCTAAGGATATTAGGAACCTATTCCAAGTAGCGATTGAGTAGATCCATGTCAAAGTTTTGACCTTTTTCAATTTTACCGAAGGAAGGTTCAAAACCGAACAAAAACGAAAAACTTGATCCAAAACCTGGTCGTGGGAGATTGATGATCAAGATGATCCTAAATGTATTCCCATATATCACAGCAAGGCAGATGAGGGCAAGAACCAACTAGAAACCCATCGGATCAAAGAAACACCCAAAATCAAGAAATAGAGAGTAAGAACAAATAGAAACTCATCTTGAGAAATCTTGCATAGATTGATTCGTGGTTGTTGCTGGTTTACAACCACTCCCACAAGGAGGACAAAGCTCACAACATCAGCACTCAAATCAATCCAACTCTCTAAAACCCTAAGCCTCTCCTTTCCTCTCTAAGCCCTAAGACAAACTAGGGTTTTGCAAATGAAGTGCTTGAGGGCTGTTTGACAGCACCCCCTCCTATTTATAGTGAGGCCTAGCTTCTAGAAAAGTTAACCCTAATGGGCTCCCGTTAAGGCCCAACACAAACGGGACACACGCACGCATCTTAAAGCGTTGTCTTCATCTTCTCTTGACCTAAACCGCTTCTCCACGCACTGTCTTGCGCCGCGGTTTAGTCCAAGGTCACAAAGGCGGTATTTGGTGAAATTACCAAAATACCCCTTCTTGATCTTTCTCCGAAGACCAAGTCCAATCTTGGTGAAGCACTCGCCTGCTTCACCACGTGTAGGTTGATCAACGGCTCTCATCGTGTCGGCAAGTCTCTCCCGTTCGGCTCCCGCCGAAACCACCATGGCACTTGCACCAACCCCCGCACCGCTTGATCCAACCCGTCGTACCGAACTGCCCGTTCGGTCACCTTTGTCCATTCTGCGCCATTGAAAGCATCTAGGCCCCTAAAAAATGTTTTGGCAATTAATGATAATATGTGAATATGGGATTAACGTGTTTATTGAGTATTTACAAGGTTAAGTCGCATTGGTGAATTTGATGACATAAAAGATGCATGCTAAAGGACTACATGAAGATCTACTTGGCTTGAAGACAAGGTACAAGTAGTCTAGGATCCTTTTTGTATTTTACCGGTCTTAAGAGTTTTGGTTGGAAGACCGGATTATAGGTTAATTGCCGTACTATTAAGAGGGATCTTGGTTAGTAGCTTGATAGCATGTTCTTGTGCCATATGGATCAATTTAGGATCATGCATGCATTTGAATTCTCTTTTAGAAAATTAAATTTGAAAGCTTTGAGCACTTTTGTCTATAATCGATAGTACCGCAGTTATTACTGCGGTTGTACCGTTCTGTGCGGTATGACCGAGATTTACTTGGCGGTAGTACCGGATTTTGATGGCTAAAGCCAACTGAGCGCTAATGCGGTACGACTGGCTCTTGGAGCGGTGCAACCGCATTGCGGTCGTTCCGAAAATTAGTTGGCGGTTGAATAAAAACAGAACAAGTGCATTCTGGCCCTGGAGCTCTCTGTGATTTTCGGTTGAACCGCATTTGGGAAGCGGTTGAACCGCGCTGTGGTTGTACCGATTTTTATATGGCGGTTCAAGAAAACCAGAACAGATGTAATTTCGACCTGGAGCTCTCTGTGATTTTCGGTTGAACCGCATTTGGGAAGTGGTTGAACCGCGCTGCGGTTGTACCGATTTTTATATGGCGGTTCAAGAAAACCAGAACAGATGTAATTTCGACCTGGAGCTCTCTGTGATTTTCGGTTGAACCACATTTGGGAAGCGGTTGTACCGATTCTTATAAGGCGGTTCATATTTTCCAGAGAGCTTGTCATTTCAGCAGATTTGGAAACCCTACGATTGGTTGTACCGCGCTTCAATGCGGTTCAACCGGGCGATGCGGTTGAACCGAGTTTTAGTTGGCGGTTGTACCGAACGGGAAAATCCAACGCCTATGTCAGAGTATTAAATGCCTCTGTTCTAGCCGTTACGGAGTTCTGACACAAGTGCGGTTCAACCGCATCCTAAACGCCGGTTGTACCGAATCTGGCTGAAAGTTGGGGATTTGGTCCCCAACGGTCATAAGTGTTGGTGGTGGCTATAAATACCCCCCCCCAAATCGCCCTTGACAGGAAGTAAGTGAACATTTAACATCCTTAGAGCCTTGAGAGCCAAGTGTATTCACTCAACACCCAAATTGTCTTGAGCATTCATTGTTTGGTAGTTGAGTTCATTCAAGTGCATCAAAACATCCTAGTTGATCCTTATTGCACTTGAGCATCGTCAAGCGAAGGTCTTGGTTTGTTACTCTTGGAGTTCTGTCGAACTCCTAGACAGCCTTGGCGGTGGAGCACGGTGATCTCTTCAAGAAGATTGTGAAGAGGCCCGGTGCCAATTATGAGTGGTTCGGTGTTCGCCATCTCCGGAGCGGAGGAGGAACAACCAATCGTGATCGAGGGAAGGCTTAATTTGTGGAGCAGGCTTGATTGGTTCAAGCTTACTCAACATGGAGTAGTGAAGATCGGCAAGTCTTCGATACCACGGGAAAAACCTCATCGTCTCATTTGTGGTTTATTCATGTCTTTACTATTTTCGCATTTACTTTTCTAGCAATATTCTTGTGTAGAATTGCTTAGCTAGAATTGTATCTAGTTTAGACTTAGCTCATAATTGTCTTAGATTGATAATTAGTGAAAAAGTTTTAAAACCTCCTATTCACTCCCCTCCAGTCGGTTATCATTGATCCTACAAGTGGTATCAGAGATTGGTCTCTCATTGATTTAGACTTAACCGTCTAAGAGAGAAAATGATGGCTAGTGAGGGAATCACTATAGGAAAGGCTCCTTTGTTTGATGGCTCAAATTATTCTTATTGGAAAATTAGAATGTCAATTTATTTAAGGGTTAATTCCTTATTTGCCATTAGAAGTTGACCGACTCCTCAAAATGCCATCGCTAAATTGCTCATCTCTGTTTTGCCACTCGTTCTCAACTTCTCTCCATTTTTTGCCATTCCCGTCAGTTGACCGTGAACTTGGCCGCGAAAAGACAATTTTGCCCCTACGTGAATTATTTAGGGCTGAGATCTTTAAGGAATTATTTGACATAGTAATATAGTTCCAAAAATTATGAAATTTTTAGGGGAAGTTCTTGACATAGTGTAGATTATGTTGTAATTTTTATAGGGTTTTAAGTGCAACATATTTTTCTCTGAAAATCTTTCAATTTTTGGTTTTATGCATTTTTATTATTCTATTTGAGAAAAGTTGGTAAAAACAAGTTTTAAAATCCAAAATTGATGTAATGACACTGTCAACAAATGGGAATTATTTAAAAAAATATTTTTACCAACTTTTCTCAAATAGAATAATAAAAATGCATAAAACCAAAAATTGAAAGATTTTTAGAGAAAAACATGTTGCAAATGAAACCCTATAAAAATTACACAATAATATAAACTATGTCAGGAACTTCCCCTAAATTTTTTATAATTTTTAAATTGTATTACTATGTCAAATAATTCCCTAAATATATCAGCCCTAAATAATGCACTTAGGGGCAAAATCGTTTTTTCGCGGCCAAGTTCACGGCTAAGTTCACGGGAGTGGAAAAAAGGGAGCGAAGTTGAGAATAAGTGGCAAAAAAGGGATAAGCAATTTGGCGATGGCATTTTGGGGAGCCAGTCAACTTCCAATGGCAAATAAGGAATTAACCCTTTATTTAAAGGCCATGAGTCCGAGCATATGGAAAATCGTAAATGAGTGTTACGTCATGCCTCTTGATCCATCATGTCCCATGGAACTTGAGGGGCATAATTCTCATTTAGATGCTCAAGCTATGAATGCTCTCTTTGGTGTTTTGAACACGGATGAGTTTAATAGAGTGAGCAATTTAGAAATCACTCATGATATTTGTACTACCCTCTCGGAAATCCATGAGGGAACATCCACGGTCAAAGAAGCCAAATTGCATAGGCTCCGGATTAAGTATGAAACATTTATAATATTGCTTGATGAGGATATAAATGAAATGTATTCTCGCCTCAACAACATTATAAATGAACTCATAGGCCTAGGCACGCCACTAACCGATGTTGATATTGTGAGAAAAATGCTTAGGGCCTTGCCGGAGAAGTATGAGATCTTGGTGACTCTATTTCTCAATTCATCCGAATTGTCAAGAATGACGCCAACCGGTCTCTTGAGCAATCTCATCACCAATGAGCTACATAAGAAAGACAAGGAAGAGCTCTTGGAGTCATCTTCCTCAAAGAAGTAGATTACTGCTTTCAAGGCAAAAGCAGAATTAAGTGATGAAGAGGATGAAGAAGAAGACTCTGAAGAAGAGTTTGCTCTCCTTGTGAGGAGAATGAAGAAATTCATGAGAAGACGTCCATATCGAAGCTTCAACTTTGACAAGAGCAAGAAAGTGCAATCCTCAAACGACAACAAGCGCTATAGTAACATTCGTTGCTATAAGTGCGATGAAAAGGGGCGTATCGCCTCTCATTGCCCTACAAAGAAGGATGACAAGGGAAAATCATTCAAGAAGAAGGAATATGATGGCAAGAAGTTTTTCAAGAAGCTTCACAAGGATGGCAAGAATGAAGCTCATATTGGAAAATGGGACTCCGATGAAGAGTACACCGACTCTGACTCCAATGAAGATGAGTCCCCCAAAAAGAAGGAACTTGTCAGCATCACCATCAAGGAGGCTCCATCGCTATTCTCCACTCCTACTTGCCTCATGTCACAAGGAGATAAGATAAAATCCATTAATGATAGTGAACCATCATATGATGAATTAATGGATATGCTTGAAGACTTGAATAAATATCTTGGAAAAGAAATATCAAAATAAAAAGTCTTAAAGAGAGAACATATATCTCCTAAATATTCTTATGAGGAGCTAAAGGAAGTTCATGACTTGCTTATCCAAGAAAATTCAAGCAAGTCTTGCACTAGTGTTGGAATTACATGTGATATTTTTGATAAAATGCCTAGTGTAGAAATTGTAAGAACTAGTACATCTACTTCATGTAATGATTTACTTGTCATACCATATTGCTCTAATATTAACTCTAATCATGATAATGATAAGTCTCTTGATTCAAAGCTTGTTGTTGAGAATAATGAGCTAAAGGAGCAAGTATCCAAGCTAAGCAAAAACTTAGAACGGTGCTTCAAGGGTAAGACCACCCTTGACAAGCTTTTGAGTGAGTAAAGGTACTCATTCAACAAAGAAGGACTTGGGTATGTGCCCAAGAAGGGTAAGAAACCAGTAAACAAGCCCACAAGGTTTGTTAAACAAAATAGTAAATATTGCTATAAGTGCTGGGAAATAGGAGATTTGCAACAAACTTTTTCTATTGGTAAGACTCCATCCTTAGGTCTATATGATTCTTGTTATATGCGTAGAAAAACTAAGGATGGTAAAGTAATTGCAAGATTTGTTGGTATTTCAATTTTAGACGCTAAAAAGAATGCTATTTGGGTGCCTAAAATTTTGGTCACTAACCTCCAAGGACCCAAACAAATTTGGGTACCTAAAAGAACTTTATTCTTATTTTGTAGGTGAACTACAAGACCGGTGGAAAATATTGAGTGCTTGATAGTGGATGCACTCAACACATGACCGGTTATAGAAAAATGTTCGCCACATTCGAGAATGGAAAAGAAGTTTACAAGATCACATTTGGCGATAATAGTAAAGGAAAGGTAATAAGATTGGGTACAATTACTATCTCAAATGACCTTTCCATCTCTAATGTATCTTTAGTTGAATCGCTAAACTTTAATTTGTTATCCGTTGCTCGAATATGTGATCTTGGCTTAATTTACTCATTCTCTAATAAAGGTGTTTCAATTTCAGATGAAAAAGATAATTCTTTAGTTTTCAAATGATTTAGATTTGAAAATCTTTACTTGGTTGATTTTTCCTCAAATGAATCATGCTTAAAAACTTGTTTAATTGCAAAAATCTCTTTGAGTTGGCTTTGGCATAGAAGGCTAACTCATGTTGGTATGATTCAACTTAAAAAGATTTTCAAATATGATTTAATCGTTGGCTTGAAGGATGTGAAGTTTGAGAAAAATAGACTTTGTAGTGCTTGTCAAGCCGATAAACAAGTCGCTAACTCTCATCCTTCAAAGAGTATCATGTCAACTTCTAGACCATTGGAACTCTTACATATTGATTTGTTTGGGCCAACAGCCTATAAGAGTATCGGGGGTAATAGCTATTGTTTAGTCATTGTGGATGATTACTCTAGATACACATAGGTATTCTTCCTAGATGACAAAGCCGAAACCTCAAACATTTTCAAAAGTTTTGCAAAAAGGGCTCAAAATGAATTTGATTTTAAAATTAAGAAATTCGTTGTGACAATGGTTCTGAGTTCAAAAATACTAAAGTTAAAGATTTTTGTGATGAACTTGGAATAAAGCATGAACTTTCCACAACCTACACTCCAGAGCAAAATGGGGTTGTAGAAAGGAAAAATCGAATATTAATTGAAATGGCTAGGACAATACTTGATGAATATAATACTTCTGATAGTTTTTGGGTGAAATCTATTAACACCGCTTGTCATGCCATAAATTATCTTTATTTGCATCGTCTTTTAAAAAAGACTTCTTATGGGCTTCTTGTTGGAAGAAAACCGAATATCTCTTACTTTTGTGTATTTGGTTGCAAATGTTATATTTTAAAAATGAGTGTTCATCTTTCAAAATTTGCAAGTCGTTGCGACGTTGGTTTCTTGCTTAGATATTCATCAAGTAGCAAAGCTTATCGTGTCTTCAACAAAAATTCCGGTTTAGTTGAAGAAAGGCATGATGTACAATTTGATGAGATTAATGGCTCTCAAGAAGAGCATGAGAATTTGGATGATGTAGGTGCTATGGAGTACATGCAAATAGGTGACATCAAGCCTGAAGACGATCCATCATCTTCCATTCAAGTTGAACCTCCTACCTCTTCCACAAATCGAATCCAAATTGATGAAGAGGATAACAAAGAAGATGACTAACCATCCAACTTACCACCAAGAATCCATAATGTCATTGCAAAAGATCATCCAATAGATCAAATATTGGGTGACGTAAGTAAGGGTGTTCAAACTCGATCTCGTGTCTCTTCTTTTTATGAACATTACTCTTTTGTCTCTTCTATTGAGCCAAAACATGTAGAAGAAACACTTGATGATCCGGATTAGGTGAATGCAATGCATGAAGAACTCAATAACTTCATCTGGAATGAAGTTTGGACTTTGGTGGATAGGCCCAAGGATCACAACGTGATTGGCACTAAATGGGTATTTAGAAAAAACAAGATGAAAATGGAGTTGTGATAAGAAACAAGGCAAGATTGATAGCACAAGGATTTTCTCAAGTCGAAGGTTTGGATTTTGGTGAAACCTTTGCTCCTGTAGCTAGACTTGAGTCGATTCGGATATTTCTTGCTTTTGCATCATGCTTTAATGTTAAATTATTTCAAATGGATGTTAAAAATGCTTTTCTAAATGGTAAAATATCCGAACTTGTTTTTGTTGAACAACCTCCCGGTTTTGAAGACCCTAAGAATCCAAATCATGTCTATAAACTCTCCAAGGCGATCTATGGTCTTAAGCAAGCTCCTAGAGCATGGTATGAACGCCTTAGAGACTTTCTAATTTCAAAAGGATTCAAAATTGGGAAAATTGATTCAACTTTATTTACTAAAGTTTTAGACGATGAATTCTTTGTTTGTTAAATTTATGTTGATGACATTATCTTTGGATCTACTAATCAAGAGTTTTACAAAGAGTTTGGTGATATGATGTCCAGGGAATTTGGGATGTCAATGACTTATGACCTACATCATCATAGGGTCGCACCTACAATGTTGACATTATCATTATGGATCTTGCTCCGAACAATTCGTGGTGGTATCTAGGCTACGGCGAATGTAGAAAGGCCACCGTTCATGTTGGTGAGGGTTACAAATGTCCAAGATGCAATGCCATAATAGCAGAGCCAAGGTTGTCACTTGATCATAGCCTCTAATGAAATCTCTCCTTTCCGGATTTTATTCCATATTTATTTAACCCACTATGTTATATATGTAGATACAAGGTGGCTGTTCGTGGCAAAGATATAGAACGTGCTAGCAAAGATGAAGATCTAGTTGTAGAGTTTGTTTCTTTGGTGATATGGCTCAGCAATTAATAGGAGTTTCAGTTTTGGTACTCACAGCGAACGCTCCAGACATACCTGGATTCATACCACCGGAGATCACTAGGCTTTACAGTAAACGATACATACTCAAAGTTAGTGGGTCACGCGGCTCGCTACAAAGAAAAACAGCCTCATTCCAAGTGGACGCTTTCTCTATCCTGCCAGCGACAGCTCCAACTTTACTCAAACCTGTCATAGCCGAGGGACTTTTAGAATATTCGATGCCTATACATGACCCTGTAGCTAGCTCATCTATCATTGCACCTGTAGAGCATGATCTTTCACCTACTGTACCTTCTTCTCAAACAAGGAACGAGCCAGCTTCAGTTCCAGTGAGTCCAATGCTCCCAATACAGGTGGAGCCACATGAGACCACACCGCCGTCAGCTCCTGCGACTAAGCCTACCAAGGTGTGCACTGACTCATCAATTAAACATGCTGTTGATACTACCTGCTCATGTCAATGATGCATTGTGTACATAATTCCTACTTCATTTGCTACAAAGTATGTCTCAGATTATTTAGCCACCACAAAACGATTTGGCCCTGATGATTCGCCAATCACAGCTCAACCTGATGATGACACCGGGTAAATCCTTCCCCTACTTTTTATCAATACCGATTTATTGGAACATGTTTCTTTCATATTGTGACATCCTCTTATCAATTGTGACATCCTGTTACCACCCAAACCACAGTGCAGTGCATCTTAGAAAGAAAGCCAACATTATGAAAAAGCTAAACATGGATGAAGCTTCCAGCAAATAAAATAGCAGGTTATGCCATCACAGTTTCAAACAAATTAAAATACTGCTTATCTCACGTCTGTCATATTGACATTTTAGACTTCACTTCGTTTATACAGGGCACTTATGTACAGGAAGTGGCTACGGAACACTCAGCCAGAACTTTTGTTAAACTACGCCAGACCTACCTTCTGTGTAGGAATAAAACTTTAGACTTGCCTACTGATATGCACCAAACATCTTTTCTGTCTACTAGAACAAACTGTGGTAATCGTCTCTACTTTTGCGACGTTCCAACTTAAGCTGTATATATTCCTATGGGTTTTGCTATTGTTCTGTTACGCTCATCCTCAGTATTTCGTGTAGTTTTTCCCATGGCTTATACTTCCATGCCTACGTATTATGTGGATCGATACCGTACAATGCCTTGTCTTTCCGAAATAAAACTTCTGTTATAGACAAGGGGGTAGCTTTCCAAACATATGTTTACGTAGCCAGGTGTTCACCACTACAAACTACCTATGTTATCCTTCCCTACAAAGTGCTTAACACGTTCACCCACATGCCCTGCGAATACTTCTGGATAATACTTCTAGATATTTTGATACATCCTCCACACAGACCAAGAAAAAAAACTATAGCTATAACGCTGTCAACCGAAGCGCAGCGTAGTGCGCATAGCGTTCTAGTATTATATATTAGTAAGTGACTAGAAAACCACAGAGGATATTAAAGGATATTGATGTTTATCGGATATCAATTTTGTTGATTTATCAGATATCCTATAAAATATGGATACAGATCGGATATTGCTCTTCACATATCCTAACCCATATTCCATGAGATTTTTTGGATACGGATACAAATAATACCGGATGTCGATCGAGACAAAACAAATGGTACTCAGAGCAGTTTTTTCTGGATACAGCGTCAGATCGAGTAGAAATTATCTGTCCCGTTTTCACCCCTAATATTAAGTGTAATACATGTATATATATAAGAAAACAGGTAAAATGATCATGTGATGTCCTCAAAAGCCCAATCCAACCATATCTCATTCATAGCCCACCAAAATTAGCCATCCGGCGCCCTCTTCACCCACAATGACTCAGCCCAAGGCCCATTACTGAGCAAGCCCTAAAAAATGCTCCCTATCTGGTACCCTCTTTCCCCCACGGTCTCTCGCTCTCGATCTCACATTGCTATCTGACTCTCCCACACAGTCGAATGACCATCGTGGCGGCGATGGCAGGTCGCACCAGCACCAAGCGGTGACCAAGTGAGCGTGTCGGGATCGGCAACTGGCGGGGCGAGGCGCTTGGACATCTGGGTGTGGCGGCTAGGGAATCAGGAGTAGGGGAGGAAGGAGCGCGCATCGGTGGTCTACTCTGAGCCTCGAGCGTAGCGCCACAGTGTGGTGGGGCGACCGGTAGGGCGAGGCACACTACTCGGAGCGCAGCAACGCAAGGGCGAGGCATGGCGACGCTCTGCTTGCCTGCTCCGAGCCTCGAGCCATCGAGCACTGCGCCGCAGCGGGGTGGGGCATTCTACGGAGCGAGGGTGAGCAGGAGTGTGGGCGGCTGTGCAAAGTGGGGTGGGGCGACGGCGACCGGGGAGAAAGGAACAACGAGGTGGCGAGCTAGTGCCCGATGAAGAATCTAGACCCGCCATTATGAGTTAATGGCATATTTTGGTAATTAATGACAATCGTCTTTTCGAACTAACATTTTCCTGGAGTTGGATAAATAGGTTATGTTCCATGATGATGGAGACTTTGGATGACATCATGAGTTGATCATCATCAAGTCAGGACTCGGGATGAAGGAAATCATCATGTGTTGATGATGTTCAAGACAGGATTCCAAAGTAAATAAGATCATCATGTGTTGATGATATTGAAGTCAAGAGCTTGGAGTAAAGGATGCATCATGTGTTGATGCGTATCAAGATCTATAAGAAGATATGATCATGAGTTGATCATCAAGTCAAGAGAAGATCCTTCATGTGTTGATGGAGTCTTGAAGTGAAGATGTGCGTCATCAAGCTTTAAGAGGATGATCAAGGCAAAGGTATAACTAGCTAGGGTTAAGGATGTGTTCCTAGTCTTTTACCGGTCTTGGTGTTTGGTTGGAAGACCGGATTGCTAGTATAGGTTGCTGTACTATTAAGAGGGGTCTTTGATTAGTAGCTTGAGTGTGTCATGTGTTGATAGCTCGTTGTGCTTGCTCTAGCTCTTTTTAGCATGTTACTATTATTTGCGAATGTGTTTTGCAAATAGATGAAGCTCATGCATAATCTTTGTAGCATGAAACTATACTTTGCAAATGTGTTTTTGCAAATGGTTTAAGTCCATGTACCTTATTCCTTGTGGTGTTGATTCTAAAAGTTGGCAAATATGTTTTGTGACTTGTTGAGAATCTTGCCTTTAACCCTTGTTTGCATCTTGCATCAATTGGCAAATGTGTTTTGCAAATTGAGTTGAAGCAAGTTACAAAAATCAGCTTTTGGTTCCTAGACCAGACTAACCGCAGAAGGATCCCCGGACTGACCGGACCCTGGACTGACCACCATGTGTTGGCCGGTCTGACCAGACCCCTGGTCAGGGTTGCGCGGTCAGCATTTTCCAGAAGATGTGTTTTTCTGGAAAAGTGGTTCCTCTGTGGAGCGGTCTGACCGTAGGGTTAAGTCCGGACTGACTGGACCTCCGGGTCAGTGACTCGATCAGCTTTTTCCAGAGAATGTGTTTTTCTGGTTTTAGCAAGTGCGGTCTAACTGGCTTGTGTTGGCCGGACTGACCGGGGTGGCTGGTCTGACCGGCCTTTGGTTGGCGGTTAGACCAGATGTGTCCAATGACTAGTTTTATAGCCGTTGGAGGAAGTGCGGTCTAACCGGCCATTGGCCTACGGTCTAACCGGGCCTGGCTGATTTTCAACAGAATCTTTCCCAGATGGCTAGTTTTTGTGTGTGGGCTATAAATACCCACATTGGCCGGTTGTGGGAGAGTTACTGGTGCCATTACACATTCCTTTGAGCCAAGAGCAAGCCCACTCATATCTTATGTGCATGTGTTGCACTTAGTGAGCTTAGAGAGCAAACCCTAAGTGCATGTGTTGCCTTAGGTAGTAGATTGTGTATCCATTGAGCTTAAACACTTGATTCGTTCAAGTAAGCGTCTTAGACTTGTTACTCTTGGTGTTTGCTGACACCTAGACGGCTTGGAGGAGTTGCGCTGGTGATCTTCTATAAGAAGGTTATGAGAAAACCCGGGCGGTTTGCGAGTGGTTTGGCGCTTGCCATCTCCGGAGTGGAGGAAGAGCATTCCCAAGTGGATCGAGGTGTTGGTTCAAGTTGTGAGCCGGTCCAAGTAGTTGGACTTACCTCGGAGGTGTTGGCTCAAGTTGTGGCGTTGGTCCAATGTGGTTGGGCTTACCTCAACGTGGACTAGGGGAGACTGGCAAGTCTCCGATCACCACGGTAAAACATCATTGCGTCTTCGTGGTTTGCCTTCTTGTGCTTTACATTGTGCAATTTACATTCCGTATTTTAAATTGCTTACATGTCTTTGTATGATTGCTTTCATTGTCAATAGTCTTATTGTTGGTGCACTTAGTCAAAGACTAGATGATTTAGGTTTTAATTGTGAAAAATCGATTTGATTTACAATTCCGCTTTAGAAATCAGTTTTAGCCAAAGAAGTTTTTAAAACCGCCTATTCACCCCCCCTCTAGTCGGCCTCCTCAATCTTACAAGTGGTATCAGAGCTTGATATCTCTTTTATTAGACTTAACCGTCTAGAGAGTAAATGATGGCTAATGAGGGTTTCTCCATTGGTAGAGCACCACACTTTGATGGGTCAAATTATGCTTATTGGAAAATTAGAATGACCATCTATATTAAGGCCATGGGCCCAAACCTATGGAGAATTGTTGATGCGGGTTTTGCTACTCCAATTGATCCACAAAACCCCACTCAAAGGGAAGAGCAAAACTTGCAACTCGATGCTCAAGCTTTAAATGTTCTATATAGCGCTTTGAGTGTAGAGGAGTTTAATAGAGTGAGATATCTTGAAAATGCTCATGATGTTTGGACAACTCTCATAGAAATTCATGAGGGAACCTCCACGGTTAAAAAAACTAAATTGCATAGGTTAAAGCTCAAATATGAGTCATTTACCATGTTGCCTCATGAGAGCATCAATGAGATGTATTCTAGAATGAACAACATAGTAAATGAGCTCAAAGTCCTATCTTGTGATTTAACCGATCTTGATATTGTGCACAAGATGCTTAGGGCTCTACCGAAGAAATATGAGACCTTGGTGACATTATTCCTCAATTCATCCGAATTTCCAAGGATGACTCCTACCACTCTTTTGGGAAATCTCATCATAAATGAGATGTACAAGAAGGACAAGGATGAGCTCAAAGAGATGACCTCAACTTCAAGCAAAAAAATTCATGCTTTAAAAGCCAAATATGATTCAAGTGAAGACGAGGATCAAAATGAGGAAGATGATGACACTGAAGAAGATATAGTCACTCTCATGAATAAAATGAAAGAACTCATGAAGAGACGTGACTCAAACAAAAATTCAAGCACATCTTCAAATGCAAAGCACTACAAGACTCCAAGGTGATACAATTATCAAAAAAGGAGACACTTTGCTTCAAAGTGTCCTTATGGTAGGGAAGATGAAGAAGAGTCCAAATCATCATCAAGAAAGAAGAAGGATGACAAAGGAAGACATTTTGTCGGGCTAGCCATAAAAGATGATCCTTCAAACCTCTCAAATGCAAATGAAGCACCATCACTATTTGACATGTCTACATGCTTCATAGCAAAAGGTAACAATGAGGTAAATGATGATGATGAGCCCTCTTATGATGATTTGATGGATATGCTTGAGGAGCTTAATGAGTATTTAGGAAAGGAGAAGTCAAAATTCAAAGTTTTGAAGAAAGAGTATGTCTCACTTCAAAATAATTATGATGTCCTAAAAGATGAACATGAAACTCTCCTCTTAAATGAGCTCAATAAGCCCAAGGTGGATATAGGCATTACATGTAATTTATTAGATGATATGCCATGTGAAGCTTCTAACTCTTGCATTTCATCTAAGGTTAGTATATCCACCTCTTGCGATGATTTGCTAGATATATCTTGTAGCTCTAGTGAAAATGCCTCTACTTCCTCTATACTTATTGAGACTAACCTTGTAGAAGAAAACAAAGAGCTCAAGGACCAAGTCACAAAGTTAACAAATGACTTGGAGAAGTGCTACAAAGGGAAGACCTCTCTTGATGATATCTTGAGCAAGTAACGAAGCTTGAATGACAAGAGAGGGATTAGCTTTGTCTCGAAGAAGGAGAATAGCAAGACAAGGCATAATGCAAGACACACGAAGAAATATATCAAGTGTCTTGGATGCAATGAGAAGGGCCACAAAGTCTCAGTGTGCCCAAATCAAATGGATATCAAGTCAAGACATTCAAAGAAGAGGCAAACCGGCAAGGAGCAAGAAAAGAAGACAAGTAAGGGAAACAAAAGCCCAACTTGCTACAATTACCGAGAAAATGGACACATTGGTAAACAATGTCCCAAAGGTATCTCTTCGAAGCATATTCTTTATAATGATCATTATTTGCTTAGGAAGGATAAATATGGCAATGTGTTTGCTAGAATTGTTAGCTCACCTAAGATTATTGTTATGGCCATTTGGGTGCCCAAATCTATTGTAACTAACATTCAAAGACCCAATCGAGCTTGGGTACCAAAAGGTGCTTAATTGATAAATAGGTACTTGGAGAAGCATTGGAGACTTGGCTCACTCATAAAAAGGTGGATTCCACCATATGCACAACATGGAGCCAAGCTTGAGAATGATCACTTCATATCATAAACCAATGCTATCTCGGTAACAAGTATTTACATTGAAGTATCTAGCCCTTTATGCCTTGTATAGGTTGCATTCATGAAAATCTTATAAAAATGATGTTCTTGCTCTTGTTCGTAATCTTTATTATTAAAATCTTGAGCAAGATGGTTAGTGGCACATTAAAGGGGAGTGCTAACTCATATATATGTATATCACATCCCTAAGTGTGCGCAAATAAATTAAGTGCTAGTTATGTTTTCAAATTGAGCCTTTTAGCCAAAAGTCAAAAATTTCATAACTATTAGTAATCCTTTGAAAAATTAGTTGCAAAGTGTATACAAATGCTTTTCAAAGGTTTCCCAAAGGTTTTTGCTCAAGAAAAACCTATTTCAAGTAAAAATGAGTTTCTAGCCAAAATTCTAGATCATAGTATCTTGTTTTTGACATAAACTAGATTTTTGTGTAAAATCTATTCTAAAAGGAATTTGAAAATCATCCTAAAAGGAAATTCCTAGAGTTGGATATTCTAAAACTTTTTGATATTCAAAAGATTTCTAAAAAGCCAACTTAGCAAAAGTTATTTGATTTCGAAACTCGTCTAAAATCTTATTTTGACCTAAATGGTCACTTTCTAGCACTTAAGTTAGTTTTGCCATTTAAGCCAAATTTATTCACATGAATAGGCCCATAATGGTATTAATGACTCATATATGAAAATTGATGCTCAAAATTTCATCATATGCTCAATTTGGCATCTTTTGGCGAAATTTCATGAAAATAAGTTTCATTTGCGAAAACTAAAGCTTAATTCTTAAAAACTATTTAAGATTTGGATTTTTAAGTGCTATAAAAGTTGGAAATGCTCCAAATATGCTTATTTGGTTGATTGTGTGAAAGTTTGGAGAAAAATACAATATTTCTCTCATTTCTCCAAAATCCAAACTGAATCTGCTAACATTTTCAGTTTCAGCCGGTCTGACCGCCTACCTACCCATGGTCTGATCACAGTAATTCAGTCTAACCGCGTCTCAGCCGCCGGTCTGACCGGACCTTCAGAGACTTGTCTGGTTTTGTCAAATTTGTTGATTTCAAATTCTCTTAGGCATTCTCTTTGCTCCCCAAAGTCAAGTTGATCTTTCTTATCTTTGCAAGCTATCCTCAAGTATTTTTCTTGATTAAAAATGCTTTCTTATTCCTCAAGTGATATTCTTTCAAGTGGTAGCTCCTTTTGATCATCTTGACCTCGGCACGAAATTCATCTTTTCAAGTGATATCAACTTATCCCTTCAAGTTGTATCTAATTTCATTCCTTGCCGATCTTACCTCAGTTGACCAAGCTCATGTACTCTTCGTGTACGAGTGGATTCTCTTTCCCTCTTCTCTCTAGATGCTTTCTTTGAAGATCTTTGCGACAGAAATTAAAGCACTTTGCAAACTCAAGTCTTGTCAACATATGGTATCCAAGTGATGTTTAGTGACTATCTTTCAAGTGTGATCCACATAAAGACATAGAGATATTTTTGGTGCTTAATGTCAAAGGGGGAGAATTTGGCTGCAAATAATGGTCAAATAAGAGAGGTTGAAGTCATCATGAGTTTTGGATGGACATATTTCGAAGAGATGATAAAGAAGGAGATATTGATTGGATGAAGAAAACCTTTGTGTGTCAAAGGAGAAGAAAAGAATATCAACAAGAGCCTTTGTGTAAGGGAGAGTTTTTCTTTGTGAAAAACATATTAAATATTTTACTTAAAAAGGAGTAAACTATTATATGGGAAATCCTAATTTGCTATTTGCCCAAAATGGCTTATGGGTCTTTATGAATGCATGTTTTCTCATGAGCATGAGCTAAATTGTCATATCGTTTATTTGTTGCATTCTTTGGATCCAAAATATAGAATGAACTCCACCAAGAGTCAAACATGAATATGTGCATTTTGTCTCATTCCATATATTTGAATGCACACATTTAGGGGGAGTTTACTCAATGTTTTGTCATTTCACTAGTATTGATCCCATTCTTCCATCCACTTATATTAAGGATCTGTACTTTGAAATGTATCCTTGAGTATATAAAGCTTGTGTAGTTTATATATACTCATATTAGTTCTATTTCAATTATTTGCAAGAGGATTGTCATCAATCACCAAGAAGGGGGAGATTGAAGAATCTAGACCCGCAATTATGAGTTAATGGTATATTTTGGTAATTAATGACAATCGTCTTTTGGAACTAACATTTTCCATGAGTTGGATAAATAGGTTATGTTCCATGATGATGGAGACTTTGGATGACATCATGAGTTGATCGTCATCAAGTCAAGACTCGGGATGAAGAAAATCATCATGTGTTGATGATGTTCAAGACAGGATTCCAAAGTAAATAAGATCATCATGTGTTGATAATATTGAAGTCAAGAGCTTGGAGTAAAGGATGCATCATGTGTTGATGTGTGTCAAGATCTCTAAGAAGATATGATCATGAGTTGATCATCAAGTAAAGAGAAGATCCTTCATGTGTTGATAGAGTCTTGAAGTGAACATGTGTGTCATGAAGCTTCAAGAGGATGATCAAGGCAAAGGTTTAACTAGCTAAGGCTAAGGATGTGTTCCTAGTCTTTTACCGGTCTTGGTATTTAGTTGGAAGACCGGATTGCTAGTATAGGTTGTCGTACTATCAAGAGGGGTCTTTGACTAGTAGCTTGAGTGTGTCATGTGTTGATAGCTCGTTGTGCTTACTCTAGCTCTCTTTAGCATGTTGCTATTATTTGCAAATGTGTTTTGCAAATAGATGAAGCTCATGCATAATCTTTGTAGCATGAGACTATACTTTGTGAATGTGTTTTTCAAATGGTTGAAGTCCATGCACCTTCTCCTTGTGGCATGATGCTATTGTTTGCAAATAGTTGAGACTCGTGCATATTCCTTGTAGCATGTGACTTTGGTTTGCGAATGTGTTTTGTAAATGGTTTAAGTCCATGTACCTTATTCCTTATGATGTTGATTCTAAAAGTTGACAAATGTGTTTTGTAACTTGTTGAGAATCTTGCCTTTAACCCTTGTTTGCATCTTGCATCAATTGGCAAATGTGTTTTGCAAATTGAGTTGAAGCAAGTTGCAAAAATTAGCTTTTGGTTCCTAGACCGGCCTAACTGCAGAAGGAACCCCAAACTAACTGCCATGTGTTGTCTGATCTGACTGGACCCCCCCCCGGTCAGGGTTGCGTGGTCAGCATTTTCCAGAAGATGTGTTTTTCTGAAAAAGTGGTTCCTCTGTGGAGCGGTTTGACCGCAGGGTTAAGTCCGGACTGACCGGACCTCCGGGTCAGTGACCCAGCCAGTTTTTTCCAGAGAATGTGTTTTTCTGGTTTTATAGCCGTTGGAGGAAGTGCGGTCTGACCGGCCATTGGCCTATGGTCTAACCGGGACTGGCTGATTTTTGATAGAATCTTTCCCAAATAGCTAGTTTTTGTGTGTGGGCTATAAATACCCACCTTGGCCAGTTGTGGGAGAGTTGCTGGTGCCATTACACATTCCTTTGAGCCAAGAGCAAGCCCTCTCATCTCTTATATGCATGTGTTGCACTTAGTGAGCTTAGAGAGCAAATCCTAAGTACATATGCCGCCTTAGGTAGTGGATTGTGTATCCATTGAGCTTAGACACTTGATTCGTTCAAGTGAGCGTCTCCGACTTGTTATTCTTGGTGTTTGCCAACACCTAGAAGGGTTAGAGGAGTTGCGCCGGTGATCTTCTACAAGAAGGTTGTGTGGATGTCATGAGGACACTGTGGATGTCATGTGGACATGCTCATGATCTTAGGTGATGAGACAATTGGCAATTGCTTTGAGAGTTTGTTGAAATCTGGTGTTTTCAGCAAGTGTCAGGTAAATCGGTAGTACCGGCTTTGAAGTCATGCAGATTACTGGTGTGCGGTATGACCGCTTGAGGTCTTGATATTACCGCGAGTCCTTAACGCGTTGGTTTTCTTGTGGTGTTCGATTGGAATCGGACGGCCCAGCTTTGTTCTGAGGCTTTTGGGCATTTAAGTGGAGTGGTAGCACCGCTGGGGAAGTGGCGGTAGTACCGCGAGCCGGTTGTACCGCAAGGTAAATGACGGTTGTGATTTTCTAGAGAAGGTGTCTTTGGAGTGTGGATTTTCTCCTGGAGCGGTAGTACCGTGCTTTGGTTGCCGGTAGTACCGCAGGGCGGAATGACCGCATGTGAGCGATGTGGATTTTCCAGAAGAAGTGTTTTGGAGATTTTGGGATTTCTCCAGGGTGCGGTATGACCAAGATGCTTTTATGATATGACGCGTTGTAATACCGGTGAATATGTGGCGGTAGTACCGCTTGTGGATTGAATTGTTCTAATTGTCAAATTTCTTGGAGATTTGATTTTGGGTTAGGTCAAGTTCATGTTCATCAGTGCATATGTGTTGCATGATGCATGCTTTGGCTAACGTGGGTCAAGTTGTGAAGAACTTGTTCCCGGAAATGGTTTCTTGGTCTATTGCTGTGCAGGTGGCTTGCAGGTCTATGACGGTCAGCGGCGAGGTGGATCGGGACTAAGCTTAGAGAGCTGAGGTCCAGAACGATCAAGGATGCCGGGTGAGGTCAGAGGACTCAAGCGGGGCGCAGAATGGACATGGGTGACCGAACGGGCAGTTCGGTGCGACTGGTTGGATCAAGCGGTGCGGGAGTCGTTGCAAGTGCTCAGTGGTGCCGGTGGGATCCGGACGGGAGAGACTTGATGACATGGAGCCGTTGATCAACCTACACGTGGCGAAGCATGGGATTGCTTCACGATCTGTGGACTCGATTCTTGGAGAAGGATCGAGAAGGGGTATTTTGGTAATTTCACCAAATACCGCCTTGGTGGCCTTTGACTAAATCGCGGCGCGGGTCGGCGCATGGTGAAGCGGTTTAGATCAATCGACGATGAAGACAACGCTTTGAGATGCGTGCGTTGTGTTAACCCATTGTGTGTTAGGGTTTAATGGGTGCCCTAATGGAATATTCCCTAGATGCTTAGCCTCCATATAAATAGAGGGGTGTTGGCTATTGTGTTGTTTGCTGGAAGCCAAGGGAGAAGCCAGCCAAACCCCATTGGAGAGATGCCCTATTTTGTCTTAGGGTTTTGAAGAGAAAGGGGAGAGCTAGGTTCTAGGGTTTGGATTAAGTGTGTGCTCACGTAGTGAGCTTTGTCCTCCAAGATTGGAATGGCTGTAACCAACAATCATCCATCTATCCAAATCAATCCAACCAGATTTTGCAAGATGAGTCTCTATTTCGTTTTTGTGTTCATCCTCTTTATTTGTTGATTTGGGGCTTTCTTTGTTCCGGGAGTTTTTGCTTGATTTATTCTCTTGATCTAGCTTGCTGTGACATGTGGGAACACATCTAGGATCATCTTGATCATCAATCACCCACGAGCAAGTGTTTGGATCAAGTTTTCGTTTTTGCCCGGTTTTTGAAACCACCTTCGCTCAAATGGAAAAAGGTCAGGACTTTGGCATAGATCTGGTCGATCGTTGCTTGGAATAGGTTTATGATATCCTTAGGAAGGTGTGTCTCAAGTTTGGTCAAGTTTCATTGTGTAGATCAAAAGTTAGACCAATTTTCGTTTTGGATTTCGGGCTGTTTTCACTGTTCCAGGAACAGACTTCTCTCAAACTGAAAAAGGTAGGAACCTTGGCATGGATCTCTGCGATCTTTGATTGGAATAGGTTCCTAATATCTTAGAGAAGTTGTGTTTCAAGTTTCGCGGAGTTTGCCCTTGTAGATCAAAAGTTGTGCCAATTTTGATTTTGGTTTTTCAACTGTCGGGACGAACTCCAGGACAATCGGTAGTACCTCTCTTTTGACTGAGGTAGTACCGCGGTGCGGTAGTACCGCTCGGTACACTGCGGTAGTACCTATTATAGGTAGTACCGCTGGTTTCACTAAGGTAGTACCTCAGTGCGGTAGTACCTTTCATTGGCCTGCGGTAGTACCTCAGTGAGGTAGTACCTTTCATTTGCCTGTGGTAGTACCTCGGTCTTGTAGTACCTTTCATTTGCTCATGGTAGTACCTCGGTCTTGGTAGTACCTTTCTTTACACTATGGTAGTACCGATTCCTGTTTTTTCAGAACTTCTTCAGGGAGTTTGCTGCTGTGCCTTTGGGGGATAGGAGAGGGTTCAACACAAGACTTCCACTGTGCTTAAGCATTCATCTTCATAGCTCTCATAGCTATTGAAGTGATTTGCGAGTTGAATCCATTCAAAGTGAAAAAGATTTGGTGCTCCTATTCACCCCCCTCTAGTCGCTTGTTTCCGGTCCTACAGGTTGTGAGAAGTCCCGGGCGGTTTGTGAGTGGTTTGGCGCTCGCCATCTCCGGAGTGGAGGAAGAGCAACCCTGAGTGGATCGAGGTGTTGGTTCAAGTTGTGAGCCGGTCCAAGTGGTTGGACTTACCTCGGAGGCGTTGGCTCAAGTTGTGGAGCCGGTCCATCGTGGTTGGGCTTACCTCAACATGGATTAGGGGAGACTGGCAAGTCTCCGATCACCACGATAAAACATCATCGTGTCTTCGTGGTTTGCCTTCTTGTGCTTTACATTGTGCAATTTACATTCCGTGTTTTAAATTGCTTACATGTCTTTGTATGATTGCTTTCATTGTCAATAGTCTTATTGTTGGTGCACTTAGTCAAAGACTAGATGATTTAGGTTTAAATTGTGAAAAATCGATTTGATTTACAATTCCGCTTTAGTAATCAGTTTTAGGCAAAGAAGTTTTTAAAACTGCCGATTCACCCCCCCCTCTAGTCAGCCTCCTCGATCTTACACCCGGCGAGACCAAGAAGCTGTGGCGCAGGTACTGAGCATTGAGCTACCCAATCCCAAACCGGTTTGAAATTTCTTAATTATTTTGTAATTTCTTTAAATTATTTGAGAATTTAGATGTTTTCTCTAGTGCGAACAATTTGAACTTCGATTATTGTTATCATGGACCTTTATGTTTTATGTTGATCAATATTTTTGTAACTTCGAACACACATCCTGAAAATCTTAGGTCCGCCACTGATATATATCTAAAATCTTTGATTTTCATATACAAGGATATGAAATATACGAAGTAAAAAAGACAAAAGTGCTCCCTTTGGATTTTCACCAGGTATATCCTGCGCGTTTGTCACGTCCCTGCGAAAGAGAAGTGCCGAACCCGAGAGTGAAGGATCCCAAATTTTCTGTGTTTCATACATTAGTCTAAGAATAGCTAGTGTACATAGTCAAACATAAGTGATAGCAAATCATACCACACATTTATTGAATATAAATCAGAGTTTATTACAACTAGGCCTAGGGCCAAATAAAAGATACAGTGAAAACATAAATAATTAAGGTAGGCCACATGATTCGCCGCAGGCAATCGTCTGAGGGTGTAGCCTAGTCGTCCTGATCCTCACTGTTTTGATAATAATCTTCACCTGAATAATTTATTCAGCAAGAGTGAGCATAAACAACCGTGCCCAAAACGTTACACCCAATAACAAAATATAATGCATGCATGTTTAATCAAGTGAGGCTTATAGGGTTCATTTTGCATAAAGCAGCAATTTTCGGTTTTAAATACTCTTACTAAGTTCAAGGCAAATTTTTTAATCTATAACTAAAATCAAACTTTTATTTATTGAATTATCAATTCTCAAGTGTAGGATAAGCCTCCATACACAACTAGTGAAGGACTAACCCCGTTACACCAAGCATTCTTCCTGAATGTTCCAATTGGATAAACTATCCAAAAACATCTAAGTTTGAGATTTATTTTAAAAATAAATCCAAGTCTAATCTGCGAAAGGCTTTGCTCAGCATGTCCATGACCGCGGACACGGTTATTTGAATAGATTAATACTCTACAGACTCTGTACAGCTTTACCCACGAGATATAGATCGCTTTAAATGTCGACCAAAACACGCTTCCGAAGGCGTGCGACTAAGCAACTATCACGAGGTCTGTACCCTACATTATTTCAACGTAATTATGCATGGTAAGGTTTCATTACCGAAGGCTTTGCACCAAACAATAACCCCCTCTTGCGCCATGTGAGTATTAACAGTAAGTCTTCACGACACTCACACCTCTGAATGGCATAACTACGATGAAATAATATAGATTAATTAGCCAAGTCTGTCCCATTCTAGACTTATGGTGGTACGAGTCTGGCTTAACAATCCGTAGCTCGCAGACCAGTCCTTATATGACTGTGCGACTTCTAAAATAACCCCTAGGCCTCAACCATTCACTAATTGAGCCCGTGCATAAACTTGCATCCACCAATGGTCCAATTCACCCAAGTCCAAACCAGTTTTATTTTATTTTTCAGGTCGAAACATTTTATAAAGCTTCTATGGTAAAAGCAATACCATAGTCTCCAATTTAAATCATATTTGTCATTTGGCTAAAATTCCCAAAAACAACCTTTTGGTCTAAGCATATAATTTTTCTAATTCATTTTATTTTAACTATGGTGATAAGGGAATGATTATTCAAACATCAACATTGGCCATACAAAGGAAATAGATTAACTAAGAACTTAAAACAAGAATTTTAAAAAACTAAATAGAAATATGCATGCAATAATAATTTAAAATAATAGGATTAACATGATCAATGGTATAACTTGCCTTGCTCAAATTTTTCTTCTTCAACTAACTCAAGATCCTCGGAATCATCGAAATCTATACGTGAAAATAAGCCAAATTTAAATAAATACAAATGAAAATTCAAATTAACTCCAATTTTTTTTTTGGTTTAGTTGGCTAGATCTTGATTTTAGATGGATTTACAAATTTGAATCGTCAAATTCGGAGTTCATATGAAGGAGAACGAATCCCTGGAAGTTTAAACCCTAAAGAAATTATTAAAATTCAATTTCAGGATTTAACCGATTTATTTTGCTGAAGAAAATTCCCTTTATTACATGTGCTGACGTCATCACACGAATTTCTTTTCGGCCGAATTATTTTCTACGGGAAAACTCCACTGACAAGTGGGCCTCGGAGTCAATGGACTAAGTCCATGGTGGTCAACCAGTCCATGATGGACTCACCTCACGGAATAGTGCCGAGGGTTGCACACGCGCTAGCGCAAGCGCCATGCGGCAATGACGTGGCCCTAGGCGCTGATGTGGCACAGGCGTGGCAATGACGTGGCTGAGCAACGTCAGCCCGTGACCGGTGGAGCTACGGCGATGAGCTCATCGGCGCTTCGCGCCACGACGAGCTAAATGGGTACGCGCAAAAGAACAGGGATGCAATGTTGGACTTGGTGCACTACCTTGCGACGACGGAGCGCGACGAGGTGGCCGGCGAGCTTGACGGCGGTGGAATCGAACGTTGAAGAAACTCTGAGTAGCGGTGAAGATCTTCGAATTTCGGCTAGCTCGAGAGAATTGAGGCGAGGTGAGTGCTGGCGTTGGGTTGAGGACAAAGAGGTGGTGCGGGTGCACGCTTAAATAGGCCAAGGGCGCGGCCAAGGCGACGTGGAACGCAAGAAGCTCCTCGCCGGGTTAGAGGCAGATTCATGGGGATTTACCGCTGGAGATGGAAAGGAAAAGCCCGAGACGGGCGCGGGATTGATACGCGGTCATTAATTCGGCGACAATTTCGGAGATGCGATTGATTTGGCCAGGATTTGGAAAGCTCCATCGCGGCTTTAATGGCGGACAAAATCGAAAACAAAGGAGGAAGAAAGGGAGGTGGATGAAGGGGTGATGTGGCACGGGCCCCACCTGGCAGAGAGAGAGAGGGGGAAACGTGAGAGAGAGAGAGAGAGAGAGAGAGAGGTGTGGATGACACGCGGACCTTGGGCGTGGGTGAAGAGGTGCGCAGTGAAGCAGGCCGAACGGACCACGAGCGTGGGTTGCGCGCGCAGAAAAGAAGGTGGGCCGGGCAAATTTTGGCCCAAAAGGGGTTTTCTGGTTTTTAATTGATTTGGTGATTTTAATAATTCAGTTAATTCATTTAGGCTTTAGAAAATAGCAAATAAAGTCCAAAAATTATGGAAAAATTCACAGAAATTCCCTGAGTCATTTTGGACTTAAGTAAAATGTTTCTAATTCATAATTGGTAATTAATTTTGCAAATAATTTATTTAGCTTTAAAATAAGTAGGGGAAAACTTTTAAAATTTTAGAAAATTTTATTAAAATAATTAAATTTTATTTTTAACTGAAAATTGAAATTTGGGCTGTTACAAGAAGGTAATTCTCATCAAATGAATCTTGCAGCAAGGAAGATTGTGTTTTCCTAGAGCAGCACCAGAACAATCCACTCTAGCCTCTCAAGATGAACATGGAAACAGCAGCTAGCAGAACATGCACGAACTCAATGGCTAGCTTTGATCAAAGTTGTAGATGATCTCAACCATGGAGACCTATTTTAGCGTTCTAACAATACATATACGTGTAAAGAAGTACAACTTGGTTTATGTGATGCGGCAGTCATCAGTCTGAATTAAAATGTACCTCACGGTCCTCGATAGCTAGCTTTCTGATCGCTTTCCATAGATCATTGGCTTCCGTGCTGCTTCTAAATCGACCTTGAATAGGCTGCAAACAAGGAATTTGGTAAGGCCAAAATTGTCAAGAACAAGCGGGTATTTTGAATAAGAACATAGTGGAAATAAATTGAGCGCAATTTAGATGTCCGACATGAACAATTTGACAAATTTACAGGTAAACAATAATAATAACTGAGAAAGGATCCTTTGTTTCAGAAACTTTACTTGGGTTAGTAAAGAGAGTTATGTTCTCTGATTATAATTTTCATTTGGCCTGCAATGTTTGGAACATTTAACCTTAGCAAAGCCAGTACGACATGCAGTTCACCATGGTTTTGGTGACAGATGAATAAAATGGGGAAACATTAACTGCATTATAGTCACAGGCAAACCCAGAACCAAAATTTAGAGAGTACTAATGAGACTTGCTCACTTGCTTGTGTCTTATCGAATGTCGAGTTGCCAACCATTGGTAGTTTGCCTGAGCTAAGGTGCTGAAGGTACACTATAAGCCGGCCGTAGTGAGGCGCCAGCCCCGGGGGAACAAGCCGCCCCTGGGTCCGCCCATATTTACAGTGCCTATTGCTAACGAAAGGGCATTCCTCACATCAGTAGGTTGCAGAGCACCACTTGCGTAATCAGCAGCAAGCTCTTCCATGCTTGCAAATGTCCTGTAAAGAGATAAAAAAAAACTTGTGGCGAACTCATGGAATATAAACAACAATTTGCAGCCTAGTAGCTTCATTGACACATGATTATTTCCATGTTAGAATTATTCAGCTGTGTTTGCCTAACTATGATTGATTGTGCAAAAACTAACACTCGGCCAAGAACAACCAGAAAATAATGTGTTTTAATTTGGTAGCGATCGAAAGCAAACTTGCAACCACCGTCTTCCTCCTTCCGAGCCACCTTGAATTTTCCAAGCCAAGGGACGACAATGTGTTTGACGTACTCCATGTAGGAGTTACGTTCTACTGCTTTTGGGGGACATTTAGATCGTTTTAGTTTGAAAATTATCTCTTCCTGCAACAAACAAAAAAACCTGGATATTAAGCAGCCCAATTTGTCCCCGGTTTGAGTTGCCAGAGGTTGCTCCATGAATGCGTGTGTTCTCGGTAGAAAGTGTAGATGATTCTACTTCTCTATGAAAATAGGCTATAACGACCGCAAGAAACCAAACTGGCACTAAAAATGCTAAACATGTGCTATTGCAAAAGGCTTGCATACCCCGATATCATCCATGAAAGTAGCCCATCCTGGATGGTTCCCTATCAGGGTGTTCTAGTAAATTAGGGAGCACATCTGTATCTTCAAGTCAAGGATACATGTACATATGGCATCTTTTAGCATGCAACGAGACCATTCAAACTCCAAGCAACAAAACACCACATGCACCCATAACAGATGGATTGGATCTCCAGAAGAAATGGAAATAACATACATAGATCATAGAATGTCTGGATAAGGATACGGTGCAACAGAATGATTGGTTTGTTCTCGATTTTTTTTTAAAATAATCTATTTTTTATCAGAAATTACAAATTTATTCTTGCGATCTTTTTTTTTTTACAGGATTATACTTCAGTCGCCTAATGGTTGGGCGACTAGAGCCAGTCGCCCAACCGAACAACGATTGGAATGTACTAGCCATACCGTTGGGCGACTGAATATCTGTCACCCAACCGTTCGGCTACAGGTTGCTGTCGCCCAACCGCTAGGCGACTAAGGTCCTATCGCCTAACAGTTAGGCAACAAGGGGTTGTGGCTGTTTTTTTTATTTTTAATTCTTATTTAATTGTGTTGTAATGAATATTACATTTTGTAGGTTAATTACATTTAGCAAATCTGATTTTATGATGTTATTTATTTTGCAAATAAAAGTGTTGTGATGAGGTTGGTTGGTCTGTTTGTTATTTTCGTAGAATATGAAGGATACGAAATTTGTCAAACTCGCAATAACATTTTGTGATCGTCATATATTGTTGTAGTGTGTAGGATCGTAATGGCAATCAGAAGGTGGGGGGGGTTTGAATGATTGCAGCGAATTAACCCCCTAATTCCAACTTCTTCTTGTGTGCAAGAATTTCAGCAACTTCTCTGTTGACACTTGAAGAGCTTCACAACCGAGACCACCTCAGCGCACATGAAGAACACCAAATCAAGAATCAAAGTAGAACAAATCTGAACTTTATATATCAAACTTGATTTGAGTCTACAAAGTGCTCAGCAAGCACCCCTCAAAGCTCCAATTCGAAGGACATCTAAATCGCAGCAACAACAGCAAGCTACGATCTCAAAAATATCTAAAACTCACGTCTAAAAAACTCGCACCCAAGGCGCACCCACTCTGCCTCTTTTATAGGCAAAGTTCAATCCATATCAATCACGAATACGAAACCTATCTCTCCGAAAATCAAGGGACCCGAAACCCTTTCCAACACAGATTTTACCAAAACAACTCAAAACTTTCCAAAACAAACTCTTCCACGTCGTAAGCCTCAAGGACACCTTCCCGTAGCTCCAATGTGATCCACCTTTGTCTTCCACGTGCTCCAGCGTGATCCAAACCACCTCTTGACATCCACGACTTCCAAGACCTCAGATTTCCTATCCTAGTCTGAGTCAATCCCGTCACCGAACGTAGTTCGTCCTCACACCTCAACCTGCACATGCAAAGATCAAAGAAACCAATTCTTGGCACAAGTTCTCCAACTTGACCATCCATTAGCGCACACACACACCAATGAACACTATCATGCATCATGCAACAAGATAAGACTTACGAAAACAACAAACCCTAAGTCAAAACCCGGCGAAGAACTTTCCAGAGTACAATCGGTACTCGCCATTATTGTACGTCCGGTACTTATCAAGACATGCGGTCGTGCGCTCAAAGCATCATGAACTACCGCTCATTGAGAAATCTCAAGATCTTCCAAAAACATGCTCTCTGGAATTTCCATACCGCAACATTGCGGTCATACCTTTGTGCGGTACTACCGCCATTCAAACTCGCGGTATTATCGCCCCGCGGTCGTCTTTGCTTTCACAATCTAACGCAGACTACCGATTTTGACTTAACAGTACCTGTCAGAGCCTTTCTCTCTCTCAAGAACAAGCGCGGTACTACCGTTGTTTTCACCATGGTACTACCGGACACGCGATACTACCGCGTTTACAAACGGTATGAATGTATGGCAAAACGTGTTACGAACCTTAAAGCACGCGAACGGCCGGATGCGATGTCGATCGGACCGTGCTTCACGGTACCGTTGATTTATTGTTCAAAGTCCGAACGTTCACAACAATATCAGCCGTTGGATTTTAGATCAAGGGCTCACATTCCTTGAGACGTTCGAACGGTCCGAACGTTTAATCTCAATATCACCGTTAGATCAAGATCTAACGAACCGAGCAAAACGCACTGAGAAAATGACTTGCGGTACTCATCAGAACTACTCATGGTACTACCGCAAAGCGGTAGTTCCGTGAAAACAACGCCGTATATCGCAACACGAAAAAGCTCAAAAACTTCAGAACAAAGCCCTTTTTGCCATGTGGATGCTCCAGATGACACGGCCGATCGGACCACGCTTCACAACCGTCCGATTTAGAAAACATTGTAGCAAGTCCGAACGGCCCACTTGATTTCATCTGTCAGATTTCAATCCAACAGCTCATAGTCCTTGAGCAGTTCGGACGGTCCGAACGTTCACTTCAATATTAGCTGTCAGATCAAGATCTAACGGTTTGAGCAAAACACCGTTCAGACTCAGTGACTTGCGGTACTACCGCTGCACACCCGCGGTCATACCGCCCTCTGTTAGTTCCGCACAAACAAAGCCGATACTACCGATAATCCTGACAAAAGCTGATTTTCAACAGAACTTAACAGAGCTCTGAACCAAGTCACCACAGCAAGTCTTAAGGACAAAGTATTCAACATTAAGCACCAAGACTAAGTCTTTATTAAAGGCAATGTATTCATCATCAAATATCATGACCAAAAACCTCTTGGTCTTACAATCTCCCCCTTGATGAATACATTGACAACACTCCCAAAAATTCAGAAATGAGTGCGAGCAAACAGAAAGTGTCAAAGTTGCAAGCAACAGAGAGTTTCAAAAACAGCAGCAGAAAAACTTCCTTTAGCACAGGAAAATCAAAGTTTTGCAAGTTCCGCTCATTTTCTCCTCCTTTGGCAATGTGATCATCAAGAGCTTCAAATTTCGAAAAAGAAGAGCATGAAGTGTAAAAGTCCAGAAGCTATATGTAGTTTAATTTATTGAATGAACCAAGCCAATTTGGTTGAACAGAGCTAACAAGATCATATAAATACATATACCACCAAGCAATATCTGGACAAGTATTTCAAAGTGATAAGTCAATTTAGAGTCATGACAGGCATATCACACAATCACTAAAAGGATTACAAGATCACAAATAGAAGTCACCAAAAAGTGAAAAGCCAAACAGTGAGACAAACTTTAAATCTGGATGAGCCACAGTCTCATATAACATCCTTTTGCTTCACTTTCAATTTTTATTTGCATGTGGCATGCTTAAAGCATACTTCTTTTCCAGGGTGGCATGCTTGAAGCATACTTCTTTTGATTAAGGCACTTTTTGTGCATTTTTTTTATTTCAAAAACACATAGCTGGGTATGGCATGCTTGAAACACACTTCTTGTCCTTTGAGCACTATTATGTACCCCTTTTTTTTTCTTTGATACACAGCTATGCATGTCATGCTTGAAGCACACATCTTTTCATATTCTTTTTCTCAACCCTTTTATCTTTTAAAACATGCCAAATTGAGTGAGCAACACAGGACTGAAAAGAAGGACCTTTTTGCTTCAAATCCAAAACTTAAAATATGACTCACAAATCAGCTTATCCTTTTCAATAAACAACACAAAGTGATTCCAATAATCAAACTAGTCAAAGATTTCAGCCATGTCATGCTTTAGTTATTTATGTAGCAAGTTTATTAGACCAGTCTAGATCAAGGCTACATAGCATATGAATAAATATGATAAAGATAGCTCAAATCCTCTTTTGAAATCAAAGGCTTGACTTAAATAAAAAGCAAAAGCTTTTGAAATTTCACACAACTCCCCCTCAAAATAAGCCCATAGGATGAACAACACCCAATTCACTCCGCAAACGAACAAAACGAGAAGTATCAAGCGGCTTAGTGAAAATATCAGCAAATTAGAAATCAGTCTCAACAAAGTGGAGAACAATATCACCTTTTTCCACATGATCTCTGAGAAAGTGAAATCTGATATCAATGTGTTTTGTTCGAGAATGTTGCAATCGATTTTTATCAATGTAATAGCACTAGTGTTATCACAAAAAGAGGAACAAAGGCCCAAATCTAAACCAAAATCTTTGAGAGTAGCAAAATCCAAAGAACTTGAGAGCAACTAGCGGCAGCAGAACAACATACTCGGCAAAGTAGCTTGATTGAGCAACGAAGATTGTTTTCGAGAGGACTAAGACACTAAGGAAGTGCCTAAAAGTGACATGTGCGGATGTGCTTTTTCTATCAATTCTACACCCAAAAAATCACTATCTGAGTATGCACTCAAAGTAAGACAGATGAAGATGAATAGAAAAGCCCAAATTCTAAAGTGGATTGAAGATACCGAGAATTCTTTTCTGACTGTCGATGAGAAGCACGAGGTGAAGCTTGAAATCGAGCGCATAAGCATACAACAAAGTGTATATCCGATCTTGAAGCAGTCAAGTAGAGTAGAGAAAATCATACTCCTGTATTCTTTTTGATCCACTACCTCACCTTCTTCATCCGGGTCAAGAACATTTGTAGACCCATTGGTGTAGAGATGGGTTTGCAAGTTGTCATGTCAAAACGCCTAAGAAAGTCTTTTGTATATTTGGTTTGGTGAATGAAATTGCCTTGCTTGGTCTGTTTTACTTGCAATCCTAAGAAGTAAGTTAACTCCCCCATCATACTCATCTCAAACTCCCTGCTCATAGTATCTGAAAACTTGGAAACCAAAGCATGAGAGGAGCCCCCAAAGATGATATCATCCACATAAATCTGAACAAGTAATAGATCATTGCCATGTCGAAGTGTGAACAGAGTTTTGTCTACTTTGCCCATTTGAAAATCATTTTTAATAGAAAAAGCTTGAGCCTCTCATACCATGCTCGAGGAGCTTGCTTCAAACCATACAAAGCTTTTGAGAGTTTGTAGACATGATTAGGAAACTTAGGATTTTCAAAACCAGGTGGTTGCTTAACATAAACTTTTTCCTCAATGTAGCCATTTAGAAAAACACTTTTAACATCCATTTGAAACAATTTGAATCCTTTAGATGCAGCAAAGGCTAAAAGAATTCTAATTGCTTCAAGTCCTGCTCTGAGGGCAAAAGTTTCACCAAAATCAAGACCCTCCACCTGAGAAAATATTTGAGCAACAAGTCTAGCCTTATTTCTCACAACAACACCATCCTCACTTTGTTTATTTTGAAAACCCATTTAGTTCCAATTACATTATGTCCATGAGGAGGTTCAACTAAGGTCCGGACTTTATTACGCTCAAAGTTTTCTAATTCTTCATGCATGGCATTGATCCAAGACTCATCGATAAAGCGTGACTTACATCATTAGGCTCAAAAGAGGCAACAAAAGCGAAATGAGCATGTGAGTCGAGAAGTAAACTTAGAACGTGTTACCCTTTCATGAATGTCACCAATCATCAGTTCTGGAGGATGAACTCGCTGAATTCTCAATGGTGCAGAAGGTTCTGAACTGTCTTCAATATTTTGAACATCCACTTGTGGTGGCGTAACAGCAGTAGTAGGATCTTGATCTTCAGCAGTTGATGGCATGGAAGAAAAGTCATTACCAAGATCAAGATCATCTTCTTCATTAAGGAATATGCTTTCAGACTCCCCCTGAACTTGTATACCTGAAATGTCAGTTCTAGAACAAGTACTGACCTCATCAAAAGTAACTTCACAAGTTTCAACAATTTTGTTAGTTTCAAGATTAAGCACTCGATAGCCACGAGAGTGAAGAGGATATCCAAGAAATATGCCATCAGTTGATCTAGCTTCAAATTTATCCAGATTACCATGCTTAAGAATAAAACATTTGCAACCAAAAACTCTGAAGTGAGAGACACTGGGCCTTTTGCCAAATCTCAGCTCATAAGAAGTCTTGTGCAAAGAGGCTCTCAAAAATACTCTATTAGAAACATGACAAGCAGTTGAAATAGCCTCTGCCCAATACTTCCTAGAAGTGGCATGTTCATCAAGTATGGTTCTTGCCATCTCAACCAAGGTTCTATTTTTTTCTCTCAACTACACCATTCTGTTGAAGAACACGTGGAGAGGAAAATTGATGTTCCAAACCTTGTTCAGAGCAAAAGGAAGCAAATAAGGAATTCTTAAACTTAGTACCATTATCACTTCTTATTACTTTCACAGCACCATTTAATTCATTATTCAATCTGAGAAATAGATCCTTGAAATAACCAAAAGCTTCATCCTTAGACACCATAAAATACACCCAAGAGTACCTAGAGTAATCATCAACAATCATAAGAATATACCACTTACCACCAACAGATTGAACTATTGAGGGACCTACAGTGTCCATATGCAACAATTGTCTAGGGCCATCTGTGATGATTACAGAAATAGGAAAATGTGGAGCAGCAACCATCTTACCATGTCGACAAGGAGAGCAAACAAGACCTTTATCACCTTTCAGTTTAGGCAGCCCCCTAATGAGATCCATTCCACTAATTCGAACAAGATGATCAAAACCAATATGTCCTAGTCTACGGTGCCAAAAGAAAAGATCTCTAAATTCAGAAGGTACCAAACATCTAACATTAGGTGAGAAGGAATGATTAAAATCAGCTTTAAAAACTCTCCCTAATCGAGTGATATTAAAGACAAGATCTCCAGAGGCATCTAAAACCCTGCAAGCATGTTTCTTAAAACTTACCTCAAGATTTTCTTCCAACAGTTGTGACACAGAAAGCAGGTTGTACTTCGATTGATATAACTGCACGGAAACAGCGAGAGTGCATGAGTAGCATACTAGCATGAGTACCGATTCCACATCTTCATAATTTCAAATGGCTTTTTACCTCGGGCAGAGAACTTATAACCATCTAGCACGGTGATGGGGTGGTGCTCTGGAGGTCGAGCACGCAGGAGACCATGCCGGAGAGGAGGATGTCGGCGAAGCCGAACCCGACGAGGACGAAGGAGATGGAGAAGAGCTTGGTGGCGGGGGTAGCCGGGGTGATGTCCCGTGGCGATGGTGCGAGCGTGACGATGCACAAGTAGAGCGCTGCGTCGGCGGGTGAGGGTGCGTTAGCCGAGGAGGTGAAGTTGATCGTGGCGGCGAGAAGGTGACGCCAGGCGAGGTAGGCGGCAGAACGAACGCATGCGAACGATGGCGCGCCGCCGCGGCGGCGGTTCTGATGATCGGCCTCGGTGGCGGCGGCGAGCGTTGCGGCGTTGAGAGGCGTCATGGCGGGTGCGGTGGAGGTTGGTGCGGCCGCCGAGGAAGTCGAACAGTGAGGGCGGGTTGGGCGGCGGGTTCTCCTCGTGGAGGAGAAGCAGGACGGGAGGCGGCGGCGGCGGAGGCGGAGGCGGTGGCGCTTGGTGGGGCCGAAGATAAGGCGCTCCTTGTAGTTGTAGGAGGAAGCGGGCGAAGGGCAGGGTGAGGGCTGAGGGCGGCGGCGAGAAGTTGGAGACCGGAGGGTGCTCTGGCACCAGGTGGAGCAGGTGCAGCAGCGCGGCGGTCGGCAGCAACGGTTCGGTGTCCATGGCCAATTCTTTGTTGGACTGGACTTTTCTTGGATTCTAGGAGATTCTTGCGATTCTTGATGCGGCGCAAGATTTGGGATTCTTGGGTTCTAGAGAGAGAGAGATGTGGGAGTGGATTGCATGGATTCTTGGGTTCGATGCAATGCGAGGATTGAGGAGGAAGACGCTCAAGAGGGGAGGAGAAGCGGAAGAGGAGGAAGAAGGCTGGGGCTGCGGCCGTGAGAGCCGAGAGGTTGATGTCTACTTGACGACGGCGAAGAGTGTTGGACTGTATTGGCCCTATAGTGCACCGTAATTCCTAAATTAGCCTTCTTAGCATCAAATTTTCATTTTTTGTCCTCTCCTAGCACCTAGTGTAAATCGCCGCTAATGACACACCAAGGCTATTTCTTAGTGCCTGTTAGCGGCAACAAAGTCTTCTTGCGTGCCCGACAGATGCGACAAATCTTCTTGTCCCTACAATGAAGAAGTCCCTCCTCCTCTGGCGCCGCATAAATCCAAGAGGAGAGAGAAAATACATTTAAGAATATTTCTTGGAGGAATTTTTAAATATATCAAATGAGCTTCAAAAATTATGAAATGTTTTGTGGAGACTCCCAGCATAGTGGAATTGCGTATGTAAATGTTTCAGAATTTTATGAGTTATGATGTTTTCTGTAAAATTCATTTAAATATACTATTTGTAGGAATTTTCTAATATATAAAATGAGGTCCAAACATTATAATTTTTTTTCTAGGCTCCTTATACAATGTACTTGATTGTGTAATTTTTCCATAATTTTATATATTCCGAAATTGTCTCGACAAATTAAGGGTTTAGGTCTCGAAAATTAGGATGAAAGGTTTCGAAAATTAGGGTTTTATGATTTCATATGACTTGGAATGTAGGAAGTTTAGTACCACATGACTACTCTAGGTAAGAGATACCCCCGAGACCCCTCGAGACCTCCCGTGACCTCCCAAGACCTCACGAGACCTCCCGTGACCTCTCGAGACGTCCCTAGACCTCCCGTGACCTCTCGAGACCTCCCTAGACCTCTCGTCACATCCCGTGACCTCTCGAGACCTGACGCAACACTGCCACATGATTCCTCCTCGGGCCCGCTACCTCGCAGACGTGATTTTCCTTCAACCCAATTGCAATTCAGTTGCATGCTATATATAGATGCTTTGGCTACCATTCACCTCACTTTTCATTTCGTCTTCTCCTTTCTTCCAGTCTTAGACGGGATGTCTTCGGCCTCATCTAACTTTCGAGTGAGCAGACAATTAGAATCATCGCGACAAAGAATGGTTTTGCCCTCATTGCAGGGATCTGGTGAATGTGTTCACCTCGCATACGCCAACGAATCCATCCCGAGTGTTCATGAAGTGTTCAAATCTTACGGTAACTTGTGCCTACTCATCCCAAATGAATTGCATTCGAAACAGCGTGTTGTTTTTTTTCACTTCAAGGTGCAATTCTTTTTCAGAGCACAACATGCCGGTTTTGGCGATGGTGACGAAAGCTTCGATGGTTCGAGATATTGCAATGCAAATTGCTGTCTTCCAAGATGACTCTCGTGGTGTTACTGCATTTCGTCTAGTGGCTCGACCCTCTAACCCACCGACGCAGAATGAAGATAATAGACTTAAAAAGACTGGATGACAGGATGGAAAGAGTTGAGAAAATACTTCAGAAATTAGCTAAGCTAGTTAGTTTTGCGGTCTTTCTTCTACTATTTCTTGTTGTTGCCAAGTAGAAGTTCAGTTGTAATGAGATTGTAATGTCCGCTCTTTATCTATGCATCGCAGTCCGTCATGAATGAGAATAAACCAGTAACATTATCTATGCATGGATGAACTGTTGTGTATCCCTGCATTACATGATGTATGCCTTTACGACGTTGTTGTACTCCTTTCAATCATGTATGCCTCTGTATAATTCCGTTATGAATACTTTGTGTGGGAATTCATGAAACCCTAATTTTCGAAACCTCAAATCCAAATTTTTGAGACCTAAATCTGTAATGTTGGATACAATTTCAGAATACTTAGTTTTCACAACAACAAGACCACACAACTTCTCTCTACAAAGCAGGACGTGACCACCCTCTGCAAAGTAAGACGTGACAACACTCTACCTCGCCAGCTTTTCAGACCAAAATGACAGCGCTATGCAAAGCAGGACATGACTTCTCTCTACAAAGTAGAACGTAACCACTTTTTACAAAGTAAGACATGACAACACTCTGCCTCGCCAGCTTTTCGGACCGAAAAGATGACACTCCGCAAAGCAAGACATGACTTAAAGCACGCGACATATCGATGCAATAATCAACTCGATAAAAGGCGGCCGCAATGACACGTCCACCATTTAGTTACATGCTTTCCCTCAGTTGGTTCATGCACAAGCTTATCTAGTCTGTAATATAATATAGTATTAAAGAATATCATCTACAATAAACTGATAAATTAACAAAGAGTGTCTCGATTGCAATAAACCCACGCCCTCGCATGTATCATATAATGTTTGTAATGCTTCAAATGCCGTCAATTTTATGTATGAACACGTACACTGCAACTCCATTAGAAACCTAATTTAAAACCCTAATTACATTATGAGTACTTTGTGTGGGAATTCATGAAACCCTAATTTCAAACCTAAAATCCAAATTTTTGAGACCTAAATGCAGCCCATATGGTTTTGCTGTTGCTATCATATCCCAGTCACCATATTTGTGCATTCTGTAGGGACAAGGCGCATGCCCATACCGTGTGCTAGTCAATGCTGCTGCTGAAGAACCACTACAAACTGGAAACCACAATCCAAGGGAGAATGATCATTTACAGTACAATGCATTTAAGAAGGAAGCTAATGCGCACAATTTGGTTAACATGGGAGAGAACAATGAAAATGGAATAGTCAATCCTGATCAACCTGAAGATGATGAATGGCCGTTTGACATTGCTGACGATAATATTATACCCAACGGTCACTTGGCACTTGCTCACCCTACACCCTTTGCTGTAGCCGCTCGGGAATTACCAAGTATGCTGTAAAAACCTATTTCTATGGTGGAATTGGGAACACCGACGAAATCACCCATACCACCTACTGGTACCATCAGCGTCATTACTCAATCAAACAATTGCCATAAGCGAGCATCATGCGAACAAGGGGGACAACGAATGACGAGGCGATGATGTCTTGGGGGAGGAGTGTCTCTTACCTATAGTAGTCATGTGGTACTAAACTTCCCACATTCCAAGTCACATGAAATCATGAAACCCTAATTTCCAAAACCTTTCATCCTAATTTTCGAGAACTAAACCCTTAATTTGTCGAGACAATTTCGGAACATATAAAATTATGGAAAAATTACAGAATCAAGTACATTGTATAAGGAGCCTAGAAAAAAAATTATAATGTTTGGACCTCATTTTCTATATTAGAAAATTCCTACAAATAGTATACTTAAATGAATTTTATAGAAAACATCGTAACTCATAAAATTCTGAAACATTTACACAAGTAATTACACTATTCTGGGAGTCTCCACAAAAAATTTCATAATTTTTGGAGCTAATTTGCTATATTTAAAAATTCCTCTAAGAAATATTCTTAAATGTATTTTCTCTCTCCTCTTGGATTTGCGTCTTGTAGGGAGGAGGGACTTCTTCTTTGTGTGGGGCGGCAGCACCTTGGCTATCGCTAACAGGCACGGCAAGAGCTTGGTGCTTTATAGCCAACCATTTAGGTGAGTTCTTCGCCGTCCCGACGGCAAAGAAAAGTGCTAGGAGGGGGCCAAAAATGGAACTTTGATGCTAAGGGGGCTACTTTAGGAATTACGGTGCGCTACAGGGCCAATACAATCCAAAATTCAACGGCGAAGCCTTTTTTATCCTCTCTCGTTTGTTTATTTTTATTTATTTTTCAGTTTAGGAATAAGCTATGGATTCGAGGGGGATCGGGGATTTCTTTTGTCAGCGCCGAGAGAGTGCGGCAGAACGTTATATCAATGGGATTATTGAAGATGTCCTATTAAGTTCATGTGTAATAGTTAAAATGTCACATCATGTCTTACTGATATGTGAGTTTCGGAGTCACATGTCAGTGAGATATTAAGTGATATTTTGGCAATTGCACATGAACTGGTGTGACAAATATGTCAATCTCTCTATATCAATCGACTGAGTCAGCTCAGCATGGGTGTCAACGTGGTACAAAACCGTTTTAAAATGGACGAAATGATATCTTTTACGTCGTATTAACAGTTCGAAAACGTGTTTACCTGATATTATAGATGAGGGACAATAATTAAACAATCTGAAGAGTTGAGAGATGAAATATATACTTATTCCTTTTAAAAATATGCAGATGGGGACACGAATATATTTTTCCCCTAAATAAACTATTTTTAATTGTTTTACAAAAATAACCCGTGTTTTATTTTCAATGCTTAAATAACCCTTAGTCACCGTCCCACCAGATGATTAGGCCCAATCGCACGATAGGCCAGCGACTAGCTAACAAGGAGGCCCAGTCACATGACGGAACCGCCACTAAGGTTTTGGTCTGCCACGTGTCTCAATCAAGAGTTGGTGGTGCGACTGAGGCCCGTGCCAGGCACAGTCATCGGTCCAGAACGTGATTGAGCACAACCACGTTCCCAACCGCCAACAAAGACTATTTTTTAAAAATAATTAAAATAAACTTAGCTTTAATTTACAAAATTAAATGGTTAGAATAGTTGTTTGTGAATAATTGTTAGTGGTAAAAAAAAAGATGGAGTTTGCTAACTACAATTGTTTGTAAATAAATCACGTGTTAATTGTTTTACGTGGACGAACCCCTTTTAAGTTTTGACACAAAGGACTAAAAAATTAGCGAAATATTTTGTAAGCTTTGTTTCGAGCGAGATGAGAATAGAGCAATGAAGATGAGATTGCAAGCTTAGTATAACACTTGACCATGGAGGTTTGAATTACATGGCGTGTAAGATCTGGTTATGTGCGTATTTTTCTTGACTATTCCTACGGTACAAATGGCTACATGCACAAACCTTCGACCCGAACTACAACTACGATACAAACACGCTTTTGAAAAGGAAAATACTTGACGGATGAAAATCAACTCAAGCTTGCAGACATATGTCCTACTACCCCTTGCGGGCGCGGGCCTCCCAGTATTCAGCTATAAGATCTTTTTTGGGCATGCCCTTGTCCATAATAATGTTTGGTCAGCAGGGACATCCGGGACCAATGGGTGCATTTCCCTTGTATTCCCCACTCCCGGTCGTAGGAGGTCTCCAACAGGTAAACACCTCAGGGTCAAGTGCGTAGTGCAGCATGTATTCTATTGAATGAATGCCTTGTCGTACTTCTCTGGACTATCGATCCATTAGAAGAAGTAGCAACGCTACGACGACTGCCATGCATAGATAAAGTTAGCTATATTTAGAATGCAACACACAATGTGAAATATTGATGTATGGCATTGACTTACATGGTAATCCCCACACATGTAGTAAGCCCTTGCGGCCACACATGTAGTAAGCCCTTGGGGCGGTACTAGGATGTGTAGATTGAATGATCCATACGGGGTTACCGCAGTTGCACTGCGAGCGTGGAAATTCTAGTGGTACAAGAGCATCCTTACAAGACCAATCATGGTATGTCAGTGCCTTCTTGGCAGCCCATTTTCGCTTCCAGAGCATCGACCCATAGTCCTCCATCCCCAAACTGGGCAGCGTGACCTTATGTACCTCTCTCTTCCTGTATGTCTCTTCTCCCTCACATCTCCCTGATTTCCAAACTAGCTCGACTGGAGTCTTTCCTGTAGTGCTGGAGTATGCCCTGATTTTATATGTGGTTAGGGTGTAGCGTGGAGGGAGTAAATTGTGGTGAATGGAAGTAACTCACATCCACAAGAAGGAATCTTTGGGTGCAACATAGCTTAGAGAATTATCAATTCATAGGGAAAAGTTGGTGTGTATTGTCAACTAAGACTGAAAATCTTGAACCAGGGTCTGGTCATTTCGGTCTAAAAAGCAGATGGTAAAGTGTTGTCACTTTGATATGAAAATCACGGGTCGGAGTGTTGTCTATTCGGCATGAAACGGAGGCGGCATGCTATTGTCAATTCTCACTGAGTAGGGGGGATGTCTTCTAGTATTAGCGAGATTCATGTAGCAAGCCCCTCTGTCGTGGTGCTGACTAGGGGGGAGGAGTTGGAAATCCGTAGCATGCCCCTCTGTCGCGGTGCTGCCTTGAGGAGGTAGGACTGAGACCCTAGAACCACAACAAACAGCTTAACATGCCGAATTTTAAAGCATACAGTAGTACACCAATCATGTCATCTACATCGATACTACTAAGGTGCGAAATAAAAGACATACCACACATGGCACTAATGATCTAGACGTCCCTCTCTCTCCCCCTCTCCCTGTTCACACTCCTGGCCCTGTCTGTATTGTTGGCCCCACTTGGGCCGATGGGCCGCTAATGGTTGCTACCTAGGTCCCGAAGGGATCCACCGCTCGGGTGCTCGGATGACCCTATCTCCAAGTGGCGCAACAGCAACATGTGTGGTGTACAAATCAATGAACTGCGTGGGCTGCATCTCGTGCGACACGCTGAACAACTGAAGCCATAAGCACTCCGGGGTCGTCGATGAGGTACTCCTCGAAATCACTTTGCCACGGTGATGAGTGATGTGTACCTAGTTTGCAAAAGTAGTAAAGTGTTAAACACTCGATGCAAGTTTGGTAGTTTTTAATCATGGAAAAACTAAAAATGATGGTGTCAAGTACCTAGCATGGGCATCATCATGGGAGGGATCTATGATGAGAATGTCGCGGGGATGTGCATGTGAGGTATTCACTGAGACGTCGGTGGACCTATGGTGTGACATGCAAGTTTGGTTAGTTGCGATTATACGTACAATAATACACACTATGTTTACTGCATTACCTCTTGTGGGGAATTGGTACGGCGAGGACGCCTATTGCCATGTCGAGCTACCTGCGTGATATTGACACTCATTTTATGTGTGTTTTCATATATTAAACTCCCAGTAAATTGGTAAGAAATTACCAAATTATGGATTATTATCGCTAACCCTAACCCGGAATCAGAGATTGTATTTTTGGAATATTCATTGCAGAAATCATAAAAAAAATCCAGTGGAAAATACGCAAAGAAGATAAATGGGTCATTATGGGCCATGCACTGGAGCTACTAGGCCGCGGGCCAGCATTGAGCCAACCGACTCAAGCCCTAAGCTGGCTGGCGCATGGGTCTACCAGGACACCGACTCCCCTCCGGAGAATCCTCTAGAAGCCTCATGTTCGGTTTTTGCATGAAGGATTGCCGACTTGGGCACCAAGACACCAGACTCTCTAATTTCTGGAAACCAACACGGGCTTTGGAGTGGAAAACGAAAGGATTTGGATAGGACCCACATTGGGGTGAAAACGGATCGGATAGTTTCCGACCGATCCGGACGGAAACGGATTCGGATTATCTCGGATCGGATTTTTCTTGGATACTTTTTGGATCGGAAACGAATTCGGATTTTTTTTGTCGGAAACGAATACGGTTGGTGATACGGGGTCGTCCGATCTTCTCGATGTAGAATCAAGATACTCACGTGTGGTCTCTCGAATCGTAGTGATCCTCTGTTGCCAATGCAAGAACGAACACTCTTTAATTCGCAAGAACACACGCGCCAGACTTCACGACCACCAAGCGAAGCCCTATCGCGCTCCCAATTCCCAGCGGAAAGGTTGAACGATCTTGATTTAGATGAACTCTCAATTTCCCCTCACGATGAATTGGTCACCATGGAAGAACTCTCAAAGCAATCTATTATTAACCCGGAGGAGACAAAAGAAATTCAGCGGCAAGTGCAAGTGCTCATGGAAAAGGGGTATGTACGCGAAAGTCTTAGTCCTTGTGCCGTTCCTGTCATTCTTGTTCCTAAGAAAGATGGTACATGGAGAATGTGCGTAGACTGTAGAGCTATCAACAATATTACTATTCGGTATCGTCATCCTATTCCTAGGTTAGATGATATGCTTGATGAATTGAGTGGCTCTACTATCTTTTCTAAGATTGATTTGCGTAGTGGATACCATCAAATTAGAATGAAACATGGTGATGAGTGGAAAACAGCTTTTAAAATAAAATTCGGCTTGTATGAATGGTTAGTGATGCCTTTTGGTTTATCTAATGCTCCTAGTACATTCATGCGTTTAATGAATCATGTTTTGAGATACTTCATTGGCAAATTTGTGGTAGTCTATTTTGATGACATCTTGATATATAGCCACTCATTGGAAGAACATGTTGAACACGTTAAACAAGTGCTAGAAGTGCTAAGAACTGAACAATTGTATGCTAATCTTGAGAAGTGTACTTTTTGCACAAACAAAGTGGTGTTCTTAGGCTATGTTGTCTCAGCTCATGGAATTGAAGTAGATGACTCTAAAGTTGAAGCTATTCGAAATTGGCCTACTCCTGTCAATGTTAGTCAAGTTCGTAGCTTTCATGGGCTTGCTGGTTTTTATCGACGTTTTGTGAAAGATTTTAGCACCATTGCTGCCCCATTAAATGAATTAACTAAAAAGGGTGTTGCTTTTGAATGGGGAGACTCACAAGATAAAGCCTTTGCTGAATTGAAGCGATGTTTGACTGAAGCACCACTGCTTGTTTTACCTGATTTCACTAAAACTTTTGAGATTGAATGTGATGCTAGTGGAATAGGAATTGGTGGTGTTTTGATGCAAGAAAGAAAACCTGTTGCATACTTTAGTGAGAAACTTAGCGGTGCACAATTGAATTATCATGTTTATGACAAAGAATTATATGCTCTTGTGCGTGCTTTAGAGACTTGGCAACATTATCTTTGGCCTAAAGAATTCATTATTCATTCTGATCATGAAGCTTTGAAATACTTGAAAGGTCAAGCTAAACTTGAATCGTAGACATGCTAAGTGGGTTGAATTCATTGAGACTTTTCCATACATTGTTAAATACAAGAAAGGTAAAGAGAATGTGGTAGTGATGCTTTGTCTAGAAAGAATGTGCTTTTAACTCAGTTGGAAGTAAAGGTACCTGGATTAGAGAGTTTGAAAGATTTATATGCTTCCGATCATGAATTTTCCATACCATATTCTAAATGCAAAGATGGGAAAGGATGGGATAAATACCATATTCATGATGGGTTTCTCTTCGTGCTAACAAACTATGCGTTCGAGTTAAATGCAATGCGTTTGCTATTGTTGCGAGAATCTCATGCGGTGGATTGATGGGACATTTTGGGAGAGAAAAACATACATGATGCTTTGGCGATCACTTCTATTGGCCCAGGATGCGACGTGACGTCGAGAGGTTTGTTCAACGATGTATCACATGCCATAAAGCCAAATCAAAACTTAATCCACATGGTTTGTATACCCCACTTCCAGTTCCTAGTGCACCTTGGGAAGATATTAGCATGGATTTTGTGTTAGGATTGCCTAGGACTAAGAGGGGGAGAGATTCTGTTTTTGTAGTTGTTGATAGATTTTCTAAGATGGCACACTTTATTCCTTGTCATAAGAGCGACGATGCGTCGCATGTAGCTGACTTGTTTTTCAGGGAAATTGTGAGATTGCATGGCGTGCCTCGCACCATTATTTCAGATCGTGATGTGAAGTTTATGAGCTACTTTTGGAAAACTTTGTGGGCCAAGCTTGGAACAAAGCTGCTCTTTTCGACAACTTGTCACCCACAAACCGATGGCCAAACGGAGGTGGTGAACCGTACACTCTCAATGTTGCTGAGGACAATGATAAAAAAGAACTTAAAAGAGTGGGAGGATTGTCTACCGCATGTTGAATTTGCATATAATAGGGCGGTGCATTCTACTACTCAATTGTGTCCATTTGAGGTGGTGTATGGCTTCAAACCGATCACACCACTTGATTTGATGCCACTTCCATTACAAGAACGTGCTAATATGGAGGCTTCGATGCGTGCTGATTTTGTAAAGAAACTTCATGAAAAGACTAAAGAGGTAATTGAGGCGAAGGTACGTTCTTATGCTTCTAAAGCTAACAAAACTAGAAAGAAAATGATATTCGAACCAGGTGATTTAGTATGGGTTCATCTTCGCAAAGAACGCTTTCCAGAGAGGCGTAAATCAAAATTGATGCCCCGTGGTGATGGTCCTTTTAAAGTGCTTGCCAAGATCAACGATAATGCTTACAAGATTGAGCTTCCGGGAGACGACTATGCAGTAAGTACCACTTTTAATGTTGCTGATTTATCACCATTTTTTGGGCAAGACGATACAGAGTCGAGGACGACTCCTTTTCAAGAGGGGGAGGATGATGAGGGCATATCTACTACTACTACATCTTCCGCTCCAAGTGTGCATGAGAATGCTCATGAAGCACCAAAAGGCCCAATGACTAGAGCAAGAGCTAAACTAATAAATCAACAGGTGAATTTGTTCCTTAATGCCCTGCCTTCTATTGATGATAATAATATACTACCTCATGTTAGTTTCTTGTGCATTCTTAGGTGCGAAGACGAGGCCACCGAACACTCAACGGAGGGAATCCATGCAGTTGGTGCAAGGCTTAAGTCCAACATGAGCCACGTTCAACCAAGTCCAACATTAAGCTTCGGTCAAATAACATTCACGTGAGAGTTGGATTGCATGATATGTGAATCGGCAGCCACATGCCTTATATTTTAATTAATGTCTTGCATGCTATCACGTCAAGCCAACATGCTATCACGGTCAAGCTTCTATCAACAAACTTTTGGTTTAAGCCACCATGTTGGGCTTTGTACTTTTATTTATCACGCTGAGTCCCAACAAAACACTAATTACCGTACTCAAGGCCCAGGGCCCATTGCGCGTGTGTGCGTAAGGGTTTTGCTGGAGCATCATAAGTAGCCGCCGCTGACGATTGTAATGGGGGATGAAATATTTTGAGAATAATAGATTGCTTTGAGAGTTCTTTCATGGTGACCAATTCATCGTGAGGGGAAATTGAGAGTTCATCTAAATCAAGATCGTTCAACCTTTCATTTGGGAATTGGGGCGCGATAGGGCTTCGCTTGGTGGTCGTGAAGTCGGGCGTGTGTTCTTGCGAATTAAAGAGTGTTCGTTCTTGCATTGGCAACGGAGGATCACTACGATTCGAGAGACCACACGTGAGTATCTTGATCCTACGTCGAGAAGATCGGGCGACCCCGTATCAGTTGGCATGTTATCCGACGGATACGGATCATCCGAATAAGACGAAGTTTGGATATCCGGATTTAGGCCCAAAAGAGGATTTCAACCCAAAAGAGAAAAGGAGATTTTTATTGATTTCCGAATTTCAGAAAATGCAACAAATCAAATAGCCTTTTAGAAAATAGCAAATAGAGTTGAAAAATTCTAGAAAAAATCACATAAATTTCTTGAATTATTTTGAACTTAATAAAATTAATTCCAACTTAAATTTGGTTTTATTTTTTGCACATAAATTATCTTTAATTTCTAAAAATAGAAAAAAACCTTTTAAAATCCAAAAAATCAAGAAATTAATTAAAATTTCCTTTTTCACTTTAAATTCAATAAAACCCAGAAAACTCAATAAATTTTATTTTTGATATTAAAAACTAGGAAATTAAATAATTGACTTTATTTTATTATTTTTCTTTTAACCAAGAAAACTCTTTTAAATCTCAAAAATCCTATAAAATAATAAGTTTATTGATTTTATTTTTGGTAACATACTTTGGGATGTTACAATCATTTGCATATAGATTAACCATCCAACCTGATCAATGTTAGTGTGAACTAAGTTTTATATATGTACGTGATGAACTAAGTGTGAATGCGTGATGACTTGTGATTTTGTGAATTGACTTATGAGCTAAATATGGTAAACTAAGTGTTATGTTTGTGATGAACTAGTTAATGCAGCTTGCTAGTGCCAATATTATGTGTGGTTACTGAAAATATGAACAATTCATGAATGTTTGCATCAAATAAACTAGTTACATATTTTCGTTAATTTCTAGCATACAATTTAAGGGGTTTCCATGTTCCGAAAAATAGCCGCGATCGTATTCATTTCGATTCGTATTCGCTCCGTATTCGTATTCGATATTATTCATATCCGGAGTATTCGTATTCGTATCCAGATCCGAGAAAAAAATATGAAAACAAATGTGGCAGAGCTATTATCCGTCCGTATCCGATCCGTTTTCACCCCTTGATATCATACACACATAGAAGCTTATGGGGAGTGGACGACACACGAACTCTTAAGTGTTTGAGTCCATGCGCCGTCCGGCTCTACCCTTGAGCCAAGCGGCGCACGGTGTGAGCCGGGCGGCGCAAAAAACCCCCATCGGTCGCCTTTAAAAGGTGAACCCCTCCTTCGATTTGGACATCCCTCTTCCGACGCTTCAAAGCAATTTCAACGGATTTCTCTAGTTGAATAGGCTAGATTAGATTAGTTCTTTAGCGGCGAAGTCCTACCGCAAGTTCCGGAGCTTTGCTTCAACTTATGTAAGAGGTGACGATGTAATTACTGATGGTTCATCTTCTCAGCAGGGAATACACATGTAGAGAATGACAAGTATCTGGGAAACCATGCCAGCATGCCTTGCGATTCATTTGTGTAGCAATAGGCAAGCCAATATGGAGGACTATGTTGATGATTACTATTCCTTGGCTAAATTTAAGGCTGCATATGCTGGAATTGTGCAACCGATGACAGACAAGTTCCAATGGCAAAAGGTTAATCCTGGTTTCAAGTTGCACCCACATAAGCTCAATACGTCAACGGAAAGACCAAGGACACAAAGGTTTAAGGCTGGCAATTCGGTGCTAAAGAAGAAAAAAAAGGTAGCAAAGGAAACAAAAGTGCAAGACCTATAGAGAACTTGAACATCAAAGTAGGGGAGCATGCCCTCTAAAAACCCCTAAGCAAAGGTAAATATGTGTTAAAATGCATGCTTATATTTTTATTATGATGCACTAACCAATTTCAATATGTGTTATAGGAAAAGAAACTCTCCAAGGAAGAAGAGTAAGAAGGATAGGGAAGAGTATTCATGAGTAATGGTATCTTCAGACTGCAACCCCTTTCTCTTTGGCCAAACCTCAGTAATGGTATCTAAAGCTCTTGCGGATCTAAAGCTAAGCATCCCATATCTTCCGATAATCGATCTACTAATTGAGGTACCATAACATTTTTACTCTATAATAATACATAAATATCCTATATTGTAACACTATACGCGACATTAGCCCTAACCTATCATTGTCGATCTACAACTACAAACCCTAGTTCTACCACTAAGCTATGTTAATTGTTTGCTAATCTAACATGTTTTTATCGAAGTGACCAACAAATTGCATGAGCAGAACTGACTTGCCGCAAAAAGACGAGTACACAGAGACACACCGAGTCGAGGACAGGGTTTCCTCCTCCCCTCTCCTCCCTTCTTCTCTCCTCTCCTCTCTTCTCCCGTCGGCGCTCTCCTCCCCCTCTTCTCCCGCTGTCTTGTTGCGCAGGTTGGAAGCAGCCAGAAAGATATTGGTCCTCAGTCGCGACAGCATGACACGACTAAGGTCACGCGCATGCCAATCGCGCTTCCCTTGCACGATTGGGCGGCGTGGCACAGCGTTGTCCGCTTGTCGCGTGATTGAGTGTCAACATACCTCAAATCGCTGGCCCACCATGCAATTAGGCCTAGTCGTTTGATGGGTCAGCGACTGAAAGTTATTTTGGTAAATAAAATAAAATAAAATAAAACATAGGTTATTTTATAAAACAATTTAAAAATTGTTTATTTAGAAAAATAAATTCGATACGGACACGGGGTGCAGGGATAACGCTGATGATGAAATAAAACCGTCCATCACTTTGATCGGACGGTCCAAAACGATTGCCATCATCGACTGGTAGCTACAGTTATGGCCCCGCTACAGCTGATCTAACCGTCTAGACTGAGAGGCCTCTTTTTGGAACACACAAAATTCACAAATTTTTTTGCAAGAACTCAGAAAACATTCAATTCTTGCGGAACTGGGGAAAATGCCGGCGTGCCAAATGGGACCTAAATTCACATAATAACCACCACGTGCTGGATCCTGTATCTATAATGAAGGTGACTGACGTATCATAATACAGTACAGTGATGCAGAGCCTACTTGATGGAGCTCTTCCTACTCCACATTACACCAAATCATAGTTCACATGGGCACAAGTAAGGAACATTCCCATCTTTTATTCCACTTCAAATTGTGAGCAAACCGTATCCAATGGTCTAGCAGGCAACAGCTCTTCAGTCTTTAATTTACACTGCGAGGATAGGTTCAAAATAGCTTAGAACTGAAAAATGCCGGTTTGTTGCATAGCACCATCCATCAAACCCGGCCGCGATTGGAGAATCAGCACAGCTTCTCATCTGTACAGTTCCGGATCAAGTCGACTTGTCAATCTTCCCGATGGTGTTTTGTCTTGCGTTTCGTAGAATGGTTTTATCAGCGGTGATGAAGAAGCCAGCGATACAGGCTGCCAAATAAACAGGAAAATTGTTTTAAAGGTAATGTTGTTCCGCTCAATTTTGTGTTGCATATGCATGGCAAATAAGAAACAGTGGCCTTTTGAATTACAGATAGCCAAAACTCTTTGATAGTCAATGTAAACTACAAGTACAATGGCACCTTCTATTGTGAGAATCCTTGCCAGCAAATGCTACTAAGCTCATTGGAATGGCTGAGATCATTCAGTGTCATAAACAGACATAAATCAATAATAAAAAATTGCCGAGGTTGCAGTGATTTGAAATGTGCACTTTAAAATTAGGGAACAATTAGTACAAACGGAAAAATGTAAGGTGGTAATGATACTTGTTCAAGCACTTCACTTGTCAAGCAGAGTTTGGATCCATTAAGAGACATCGGGCCATGATAAACTCATAAACAATATCTTCCAGACATATAGAACGAACATGTTGCATTTATTGTCAACTCTTAAGTAGAATGATCCATGCTGCATCTTGGTCTGGACTCTGAACTAAAGCGATGTGCTTGATACCCTAAAATCTGATGAGCCTATTCAAAGTGAAATGTCATTTCACAGACTTCCTTTACAATTATAGGTATCTCATCCATCTTACTTTTCAATTGTCAGCATAAGATAATGACATTATAGCCAATGGAGTATCTTCACAAAGTCATTCCAAAGATAAAAGTTTTAACACAAGGAGGGTTAAATCTCTCTTTTTTTTGTTAGTATTGTGGGTGTTCAAGAATCAGCCATAAAAATTTGTTGAATGCTTTCTGCTGATCAAGAATGTTATGTTCTACATCTACATGCCATGTTCATTTCTCAATATTTGGTGAGACATTCTAAAAGAACATAAAGTTGATCCAATCCAGGGTAGATAATTATAGACACAAACAAGAAACAACATTACAACAATAATTGTAAGACAGAAAAGGACAACAAATTAGAAAGATAATCAGCAAACCAGAGCTGCAGAAGGGTAATCAGCAAACCAGAGCTGCAGAAGGGCACAAACCGGTGAAAAATAACAAAGAAAAGGTGTATGCCAATCATAGTGTCATGTGGGGGTGCACATACAGCCGGCGTGCCAAGGGCAGCAGTTCAGCTGGGGCAGAGCCTTCGGCAGCCACATCGCATTAGAGATAAGTTTCCTTATTAAGAGATAGAGTTGTAATTCATTTGCTTTGCTTGGGCCTTAAGCCACTAAGAGATATGGCAGGACTAGATTCCAATTGTTAGGGGCCACTCTATAATATAAGGAGTCGGCAATCTATTGAGAAAGCAAGCAAGAAGTTATTTCCGATCTCTCTCTCCAAATCCTCTCCTCTGTGCCAACCCCCCTGTTGCGCCCTATCCCCTTGTGCATCTCTGTCCGGAGAGCTTGCTCTCAGCTACCCGAGCCACGGCTCCAAGGAAGAAGCCCGGGCACACAATTACCCGATACGGTCGCTAGGACATGACAACTTGGTATCAGAGCCAGACGCTGCACAAGGAGACATGGCCGAACACAGCAGGGAAGTGGATTCCGTGGCTATGCAACTGGTGGCAATCATGAAGAAGCTAGACACATTGGATGTGGTCGAGGCCAAGCTCAATGACCTCGACAATCAGCAGAAGGCGCATCACCTAGCCATTGGCTAGTTGGAGCTGGGCAAGGGTGCAATGTCGGGTGAACTACCGGGCGATGGCACCTCGCCAAAACCCGTCAAGCCGCCATGGCTGACGAGTGAGACGATGGCGAGTAGTGGCGACAACTGGGGAGCTCCACGCTATCACAAGCTAGAATTCCCAGTCTTTAATGGCAAAGAGGATCCACTACCTTAGATTAATCGTTGCGAGCAATTCTTCCGCGGCCAACGAACCATGGAGGAAGAGAATGTCTGGCTGGCGACGTACCACATGACTGGTACGACATAGTTATGGTGCATCAGGATTGAGCGCGAGATGGAGACCGATCCGTGGAGGCGTTTCAGCAAGATGGTACACCTCCGTTTCGGGCCACCATTGCGTCATAACCCTTTGGGGGAATTGGTCAACCTCAAGATGACAGGCACGGTACAAGAGTATCAGGATCAATTCTTGGCTCTACTTAGCCGCGCGGGATCGCTATCCGAGGAACAACAAGTTCAGCTCTTCACGGCAGGCTAACAAGGGACGCTTTGGATCGATGTTGAGCTATAGGCACCAACAAAATTGGAGGTCGCCATGAGCTTAGCACAGGCCTACAAACTCGGTGCAAAATTGGCTGCGCAGCCAACCCAGGGAGGATCACGGCCATGGCATGGTCGCCTGACCAGCAGCCCGGCGACGCTGATGATAGGAGCAGCACAACACGCTGCCACCACTGCCCCAACACCCTCGACACCATCTGCCATGAGCACGTGTCTAGCTAGTCTTCCCCGTCGCATCCTATCTCTAGGGGAGATGTGAGCACATTGAGAAGTCGGATTGTGCTATAATTGTGACGAAAATTTTTCGTCACAACATAGGTGCAAGCGGCGGTTTTATCTTTGGGCTCCATTGACCGACATAGAGGATGACGCGACACACGACACAGACCTTGCCAACCCGGAGATATCATTGTATGTGTTGGCTGGCGTGCGTCCACGTACGAGTGACACGATGCAACAATTGGTTGTGAAGGTGAGAAATACTGAACTCACCGCCCTCCTGGACAGCGGTTCGACTCATAAATCATAATTTCATCACCGAGGAAGCGGTGACCAAGGGCAGGCGTCATGCTGCATCCGTGTACATGCATGAGTGTGCTGGTGGCAAACGGGGATCGTCTCACAAGTAGCGGCCAGTGCCCGGCGCTCCATCTTCGCATCGGAGATGAATATTTCGATGTCAACTGCCATGCAATTCCATTGGATGGGTTCGACATCGTGCTTGGCGTCAAGTGGCTGCTCACTTTGGGGCCAATTCTTTGGGATTTCGAGCACCTGAAGATGTCGTTCACACACGACGGTCGGCACATCACTTGGCATGCCTTAGCGACACGACGGTCGACGACATGTTCACTAGGGTGTACTGGCCAAGAGGTGATGACCGAGCTTCTCACTGAATTTTGACAATATTTTTGCCGAACCGTGTGGCCTCCCGCCAGCCTATATCCACGACCACCGCATTCACCTCCTTCCAGCCACCGAACCGATTGCGGTTCGCCCTTATCGCTATGCGCAGCACCATAAAGATGAGCTGGAACATCAATGCGATGACATGCTCGGCCAGGGCATTATTCGCTGCAGCTCTTTTGCTTTTCCGGCTCCTGTACTCTTGGTCAAGAAACAAGATGGTTCGTGGAGGTTTTGTGTGGACTATTGGGCATTGAACGTAAAGACGGTGAAGGATAAGTTTCCGATTCCCGTCGTGGAAGAGTTACTTGATGAGTTGCGAGGTTCCAAGTTTTTCACTAAATTGGACCTTCGGTCAAGCTACCATCAAGTGCGGATGCACCCCCCGGACGTGGAAAATACGGCGTTTCGCACACATCATGGCTTATTTGAATTTCTGGTAATGCCTTTCGGCCTGACCAATGCATCGGCAACTTTTCAGGCGTTTATGAATGCAGTACTTCAACCGTTCCTACGTCGCTTTGTGTTGGTATTTTTTATGACATCTTGTTATATAGTCCCTCTTAGGACGATCATCTACACCAATTGTGTGTCGTTTTCACCCTTCTTCAGCAGCACCGTTTTTTCCTCAAAAGGAGCAATTGTTTCTTCGGGGTCACCTCACTAGCCTACTTGGGTCATGTTATTTTTGGGGACGATGTTGCCATGGATACTCAAAAGGTCCATGCCGTGTTGGATTGGCCGGTTCGACAAATAGTATGTGCCCTGCGTGGTTTCTTGGGATTGGCAGGCTACTACTGGCATTTCATCTGCGACTACGACGTCATTGCCGCTCCGCTCACTCAGCTTCTCAAGCGAGAATCGTTTCGATGGTCAGCTGATGCAGAGCATGCCTTCCACACATTGCAACAAGCACTTACGTCAGCCCCTGTTCTCCAACTTCCGGATTTTGTCAAAGATTTCAACGTTGAATGTGACGCTTCCGGTTCTGGATTCGGTGCTTTCCTTCATCAAGGTACCAGACCGCTCGCATTTTTTAGCAAGCCGATTGCTCCTCGGCATGCTAAACTCGCTGCGTACAAGCGTGAACTCATTGGTTTAGTGCAAGCAGTTCATCATTGGAGGCCATATTTATGGAGACGCTCTTTCTTGGTTCCTACAGATCATTACAGTCTAAAATTTCTATTGGATCAACCGTCTTTCCACAATTCCGTAGCATGCTTGGGTTAGTAAGCTCCTTGGCTTTAATTTCCAAGTGGAATACAAGCCCGGACGATAGAATATTGTCGCCAACGCTCTATCTCGTCGAGATGCTAACGTGGGTACACTGTTGGCCCTCTCTGCACCAAGTTTGTTCCTGTTCGATGACCTTAGGCATGATGGTATCCGTGATCTAGCCTTGGTAGCACTTAAAGAGTAGCTCGACGCAAGCAACTTGGAGGGCCCATGGAGTTGGCGTGACAGGCTGCTCCTCTATGATAACCGCGTCCATGTGCCTCCATCATCACTACGCCTCACAGCGATCTTGGCAACTGCTCATACCACCGGCCACAAGGGTGTTCAAAAGACACTACATCGATTGAAGGCGGATTTCCATATTCCCAACATGCGCATGGTAGTCAAGGAGCTAGTACGAGCATGCGAGACGTGCCAGTGCAACAAAACAGACGGCTCCATCCAGCCAATCTATTACAGCCCTTGGAAGTGCCATCTCAGGTTTGGGCTAACATATCCACGGATTTTGTGGAAGGACTACCAAAGGTGAACGGCAAGTCGGTAATCCTTTCCATTGTCTATGGCTTTTCCAAGTATTCTCATTTTATTTCACTAGGCCATCCTTACACAGCTGGATCAGTTGCCTGCGTTTTCTTTAATGAAATCGTCGGACTTCACGGTTTGCCGACGTCAATTGTCAGTGACCGACTAACCGTGATCGTATATTCACTAGTACCTTTTGGACCAAATTATTTCGCATGGCGGGAGTCAAACTTCACATGAGTTCGTCATTCCATCCTCAGCCGGACGAAGAAACGGAGGCCGTCAATAAAGTAATAGCCATGTACCTTCGATGCCTTACCGGGGATCGCCCTCATCAATGGTTGCAATGGCTGCCTTGAGCGGAATATTGCTACAACACTTCTTTCCATACTTCGCTCAAAGACACGCCGTTCAAGGTGGTCTATGGAAGAGAACCACCCTCTCTGCGCTCTTTCGACCATGGCAACAGCAAGGTAGCTGCAGTGGAACACTTACTATCCAACCATGATGAACTCCTTTCAAATGTCTGTGATCGCCTTCTACAAGCACAACAACTTTACAAGAAGTACTATGATGAGAAACACTGCGAGTTGCATTTTTAGGCCGGCGATTGGGTGTGGCTCCGTCTATTGCATCGCCATGCTGCCTCGCTGGTGGTTTGCCTCAACAACAAACTCGCACCTTCAATTCTATGGACCATATAAGGTACTGGACGAAATTGGCACGGTGGCTTATAGCTTGGAGCTTCCTCCGCAGTCTCATCTTCATAATGTCTTTCATGTTAGTCAACTCAAGCCATTCCATGGAGAACCGCCGGTAGCTCCACCTGCATGCATCTGTCCTCGGCCATCTTCAATTGGTGGGCTAATACTTCCCAGTTGCCAAGACTCCAAGGAAAAAGCCCGGGCTGAAGCCTCCTAAGACACACAATTACCCGATACGGTCGCTAGGACGTGACACATAGAACACATGACGCATAGCCTCACAGGTAACTAAGTAGGGGATAATAAGATATTGTTGCGGGTGAAAAACAAGATGGAAAGAGATTTTCTTAGTAGAAGACCTTGAGCCAAAGTGACTGTGGATATCATGGGGATATGCCCATGATCTTAGGATGATGAAACAATTGGCAATGTTGCTTTTGGTTTGAAGTTTCAATCGTTTTCGTCAAAGTTACTGAATCTGTCGGTCTCAAAGTGGTCGACCGGTTTACGTGTGGCGGTCGGTAATCCAATCCGTGATCGAACCGGCCTTGTCTTCAATTGATTTTCGGTTCGGTCCGGGCGGTCGACCGGCGAGAATGGCGATCTGGCCGGTTTTATCTTGAAATGATGATATTAGTTATGGATTGATTTTGAGATAGGTCATATCCTTGTTTGATATTGCATATGTGTTGCATATTACATGTTTTGGCTAACGTGGGTCAAGTTGTGAAGAACTTGTTCCGGATTCGTGTTGCTTGTCTATTCTTTGTCAGTGGCTTGGAGGTCAACGACGGTCAGCAATGAGGAGGATCGGGACTAAGCTTGGAGAGTGAGGTCTAGAACGATCATGGATCTTGGGTGAGGTCAAGTGACTCAAGCATGGCGCAGAATGGATGAAGGTGACCGAGCAGGCGATTCGGTCGATCGGTTGGATCAAGCGGTGCGCGGGTCGGTGCAAGTGCCAAGGTGGTCGGTGGGAACCGGATGGGAGACTTGCCGACACGATGAGGCCGCCGGATCAACCTACGTGCATGAAGCATGGATGTGTTTCGCGTAGTTTGGACTCGGTCTTCGGAAAAGATCGAGAAGGGGTATTTTGGTATTTTCACCAAATACCGCCTTGGTGACCTAATGCCAACCCGCGGCGCAAGACGGTGCGTCAAGAAGTGGATTAGGTCAAGAAAAGTGAAGACGGCGCTTTGAGATGCGTGCGTGTGTGACCCGTTTGTATTGGGCCCGGGGGTTAAGTCTTCTAGAAGCTCTAGGCCTCATATAAATAGAGAGGGGGCTGTTATGCAGCCACTTGAAGCACTTCATGGTAAACCCTAGTTTGTCTTAGGGCTTAGGAGAAAGAGAAGAGGCTTAGGGTTCTAGAGAGATGTGTTGAGTTGTGTGCTCATGGATTGAGCTTTGTCCTCCATGGATGGAGTGGTCAGAACTCACATCAAATCGTGATTCAATCTATGGGTGTTTGTTCAAAGATGAGTCTTTATGTGCTTTCCTTCTCTTTTGATGATTTTGGGTGCTTCCTTGATCCTGTGGTTTTTGTTTGTTTCAGTGCCCTCTTTTACCTTCTTTGTGATGTGTGGGAATACATTTAGGATCATCTAGATCATCAATCCCCACGAGCAAGATTTGGATCAAGTTTTTGGTTTTACCCTGTTTTGAACCCTCCTTCGGTAAAAACGAAAAAGGTCAAAACTTTGACGTGGATCTACTCAATCTCCACTTGGAATAGGTTCTTAATATCCTTAGGAAGGTGTGTTTCAAATTTCAGAGAGTTTGGCCTTACGGATCAAAAGTTAGACCGATTTTTGTTTGGTTTTTCAGTGATTGTCTTGATTTTCTGTTCATCGTCGGTGGGTCGATCATCAAAATCAGCGATCGACCGCTAGGCAAAAGAGTCGACCGCCAATTTGAGAGGTCGACCGCCCAACACTTTGAGATTTGGGTTTTTGGTAATTTTGGGTGTTTTGCGTCGGGGTTTTGATTGGATTCAATACAAGTCTTCCTCTGTGCTTGAATATTGATCTTCATAGCTTTTATAGCTATTGGAGTGAAGTTAGTATTGAATTCAATTAAGGTGAAAAAGTGTTCGTGCTCCTATTCACCCCCCCCCCTCTAGTCGCCTTTCCGGTCCTACAGTGACACAAATTCATCTGTGGCATTTTCACTTTTTGATATTTGAAGTCCCCCTTCATTTTACCCAAAACCTGATAGTTAAGTGTCAGTGTAACGCAATCAACCCTTAGCTAAATAGGTTGTTTAGTTGTTTACACTTTATGTTTATAAAGGTGAAAATTCTTGCATGTCCTAGGAAATAAGCACCAGTTTGTGTTATTTACATATTTTCATAGTGTAGCCCCATCTCGCAAAACAGTGCAAGTACTCGTCACCCACTGAAACGGTCACAAAAGCTCCATTAGATTTAGCCCACTGATCAAGTTACCAGCAAAACAAGTTCCACACGATGTTACCACTATATGACAGTAGGCTTCAATCATAACAACTATATTAGATCAGCAACGGTGGTTTTCAGTAGTATTGTACCTGCCGATATGATGAGTGCTTGTGCGGTGTAGTTGAGATTAGCCTTAGCCCACGGAAGGACACGGCAGGCAACCAACTGCACCAGAACAAATTTTAACATAAGTCAGAATATATGCAAGCAAACAATTCAAATTATTCCATTTTCCGATAAATGGCCAAAAATCGAACTAGATGGTAACTAGTCCATAATAGTCATTAGAAGTTCATTTATGATTCTAAATTATTAAAATGAAATACAGAAACTTGATGAAGATGATTATTTCAAATGGAGCGGATACCAAAATGGCGCAAAACATTTTCCCAGGATAATCACATAACCAGCATAGATATGAATATTGTACGGAGAAGTTGCACATAAACTACATACTATTGGAAGCGGAGAAACAACTACGCACCGTGGGAACGGCAACCACGGTACCAGAAATTGCAGCATTCTTCGATCCCAATAGGACGGCCTCTGTGACAAGAAAAATCAAGAAATTAACATCACAGGCAGAAAGCTTATAATCGGAACTTGGCAGCTGTTCCATCGGGTCCCTTATAAACCCTACATTGCATTTCACTATCTAACAACTTCACAAGCGGTATGTTAAGACATGAGAAAGGGAAGCATCCATGGAACATAATAAATTAACAAGCAACAGCATATCAAGAGATGGATACGAATGAATATATAATCATGGCAGCCATGTCTAGAGAGCCCGCAACCTCACGACCACCAAAACAGAGGAGGAGAAAAGCCAACCCATCGACGGATCAGAACCCCATGAAGAAACCATCTTCCGCTCCGCAACGAGGTCCCAAAGATCTCACGCCAACTACCCAAGAGGCTAGAACGACGCGTGAAGGCATCAAGACTGACACGAACCCCATTTCCACCTACCATGCGCGAGAAGAAGAAATCTAGAGTATCTAGCTTGACCAAAGAACCCGCGCCTGCCGCCTCGGTTCCTGAATCGATCCGGGATTGGATGGCCGGTGGCGGAGCTGGTACGGGAGAGGGGTTTTGGCGTGGTTACCTCGGACGGCGGCGTTGGATTCCTCCTCCTTGGGGGACCGGATCGGGAAGTTCCTGGCGGCCATGGCTTCTCCTCCCTCCGTCCTCTAGACAAGCTGCTAGACTGCTAGTCGCCGCGCTCTTCCGGTTCTACTACTACTCTTCTGACTCGTCGCTTGGCGAGGTTGGTCAGCGAGCCCGCCTTGTTTCCGCTTGGTGGCCTGGTGCGGTGCGAGTGCGGCTTCCCGAGTGGGAGACGGTACGGCACGATGGGGCCGGCTTATCTCGGCATGGTCATCCTGGTCGGACTAATAGATGGTTGTGTCGTATCAGCTCATGTGACGATTCAGATATAGCTCGATGGCTTGTCGTGCTCTGCTGGACTGGGTCGAGCCTATTTACCTATACAAGCCGGTTGAAGTCCACTTGGTCCATTAGTCTCGAAAAATTCAAAAAAAATCAGAACAAATTCAAAAAAATCCCTAAAAGTCAGAAAAATGTGTAGAATTCAGAAATAGATATGAAAATTATACAAAATAAGACAAATATATTGAAAATGTAATAAAGAGTTTTATTAACGTTCAAATGACTGCTTCGTTAAAACCTTTACCAAGTAAAAACTTAATATGAGAAAACCTTGGTAAAGAAAAAAAGTACAGCCTATAGCTCTACATATATCATTGTTCTACGTGTCATTACCTATGTACTTATTTTTAAACACCTCCGACAACTCTGGATTTTTCACAGAGCATTGTGTTCGTGAATTAGCTTGTTCTCAATCCTTCACGGTTAGAATTATCTCCACTATCTAACTCGTGAGACATATTTTTCTCTCCTCCAATATTCTTTCAGAAAGACTGAAAACAGACTCGAAGGAAATCGTCGAGACAGGAACAGTTAACACATCACGTGCAAGTATAGATAGCACGAGATATGCTAACTTATGCTCATGCCACCAGTGCAAAATTTCGAAGTTTTCTAAGTTGAAATCCACCGTATCGCTGTTCAGATAGGCGGATAGTTCCCCACTACTTGAGTGAGATGTTGGTCCTGGACTTTATTGAGAAGGTGCCATTGTAGAAAAAGAAGGGGTTAATTCCTTATTTGCCATTGGAAATTGGCGGGCTCCTCAAAATGCCATCGAAAAATTGTTCATCCCTTTTTTGTCACTCGTTCTCAACTTCTCTTCCTTTTTTTGCCACTCCCGTCAGTTGACTGTGGACTTGGACGCGAAAAGACGATTTTGCCCCTAAGTGAAGTTAGTAATGCTGAGATCTTTAGGGAATTATTTGATATAGTAATATAGTTCCAAAAATTATAATATTTTTTAGGGAAAGTTTCTGACATAGTGTATATTATTGTGTAATTTTTATAGGGTTTTATTTTAAACATGTTTTTTCTCTAAAAATATTTCAAGTTACAACCGAAACTTAAAAGATTTTTAGAGAAAAATTTGTTGCAAATAAAATCCTATAAAAATTACAAAATAATCTACACTATGTCAGAAACTTCTCCTAAAAATTTTATAATTTTTGAAACTATATTACTACGTCAAACAATTCCCTAAAGATCTCAGCATACTTTGGGCCAAAATTATCTTTTCGCATCCAAGTCAACGGCCAAGTCCACGGTCAACTAACAAGAGTGGCAAAAAAAGAAGGGAAGTTGAGAACGAGTGGCAAAAAAGGGATGAGCAATTTTTCGATGGCATTTTGGGGAGCCCGCCAACTTCCAATGGCAAATAAGGAAAGAAGACCTAGACCTGTAAGAAGAGTCACCAAAGATCTTGCCCCATATATTTGTCTTGTTACTTGAGATGAGGGGCTACTAGAGGTCATTGTAGGCGAACTCCCTTGAACTTATTTTCATACCTTTGGTAAACCTCGTGTAACCGAGAATGAACTTCTACAAAATAGTAGAATAGTCTAGCCCTGTAGTATCACAGAGAAGATCAAGAGCATTAGCAAATGCTTCAATTTTACCTCTAGAATCTAAAATAAATGCAAATGCATATATGAAAGAGATTTCTCTCGGATATTTAAGGTATTTAATTTTCATAGCAACAATAACGTCGCATAAAACTGAGTAATTTTCATACATTTTCAATTGAGTAGTAATATGTAAAATACTATGCATAATAATAGGAGATGTCGGATAGTAGACAGCGGACAAAGCAACAGTGGCCTCATAAAAAATTTCTAAAAAATATAGCATCTTCTCAGCAACGAACCAGTGTTTCTCAGTCAGTAGTATCATACCGTCAGTGCTCTGATAGTGCGTTTGAATAAAAACAGGAAAAAAAATACTCTTATATAGTAAAAGACTCTTAAGTATCAGGTAAGTATAGTTCCATCTTATCGGCATATCCAAACCGAACTTTCTTGGATGTACATCTATCGCCTTGCAAAAGTTCTTATATACTGCTATTCTTACGTTAGAATTATTCAAGAAAGAAATCGCATCACGAAAAGCTTTAATATACGGATTCAACCTCTTTAAACCACATTTGATTATAAGGTTAATAATATGATAAGCACATCGCTGATGTACCAAGAAGGAATCGACGTATGTACTCAACACTCGAGTAAGAATATCCATGGCTCTGGAGTTCAAAGTGGCATTATCTAAAGTAATTGAGAATATTTTATCTGTAAGACCAAAGTCTTCCACGACTTTGATAATATAGTCTGCAATATTCTCACCCGTATGTGCTACATCAATTAATTTTAAACCTATAATTCTTTTCTTCACTACCCAGTCGCTATTAACATAATGAGCAACTACACTAAGATAATCCTCCCTAGCCCGACCACTCCATATGTCCGAGGTTAGGGCCACCAAAAATGTACACATACTAAATAGTTCCTTTATTTTATTACGACGTTTATTGTAGTATTTTACTAGATCCCTAGTTGTTGTCTGTCTAGAAACGACAGAAAATCTAGGAAAGCAGTAGACTCCCCAAAGCCAAACGGTGAATCCTCAGAAGCAATTAAATGACAGAGAGATTGACGGGCTACCTCAGGATCATAGTCCCAGCTATGTACCGTACCATCAGAGTTGTACTGCAGTTGTGTCTGCCTCATCACCAATCCTTGCTTGGCCTTACATCTTGTAGCATATCTAAGCAAGTACCCCGTTCCACCTGTAGACCTTGCAGACAATTCATTGCGACAAAATTTGCAAATAGCATACGGTACCTGATTTCTCTGTGCGTCTGGTTTGGTTGTCCTGTCGAAATTCTCCCACACTCCCGATGTAGATGCCTCAACCTCTTTGCTCCGGTGGTCACCGACGAAGAAGCTGTCATGGAGCCTAATGACAGAACTCCTCCTTGCCCTTCTGGTTGGTTTGAGGCAGCCGCAGCAGCCTCCATGGATGCAAGTTCCTCTGGTGAAAGTCTGCAATCACCAAGCGCAAACCTGTCATAATTGTCCATAACAAAAATTGCAAAATCAAAACTAACGCCACTGCCGCTGTCGCCCGCCGCCCTCCCTAGCGGCACCACTCCTAAAGAATCTATACCCGTCATTATGAGTTAATAGAGTATTTTGGTAATTAATGACAATCGTCATATGGAACTAACATTTTCCATGAGTTGGATGAATAGGTTATGTTCCATGATGATGGAGACTTTGGATGACATCATGAGTTGATCGTCATCAAGTCAAGACTCGGGATGAAGAAAATCATCACGTGTTGATGATGTTCAAGTCAAGATCCCGAAGTGAAGAGGATCATCATGCGTTGATGATATTGAAGTCAAGAGCTTGGAGTAAAGGATGTATTATGTGTTGATGGGTATCAAGATGATCATAAGTTGATCATCAAGCCAAGAGAAGACCCATCATGTGTTGATGGAGGTCAAGTAAAGGATGCATCATGTGTTGATGCATATCAAGATCTCGAAGAAAAGAAAATCATCATGTGTTGATGATTATCAAGTCAATGACCCGAACTTGAAGTGAAGATGTGCATCATCAAGCTTCAAGTGAATGTGTAAGACAAAGGTATAACTGGCTAGGGCTAAGAATGTGTTCCTAGTCTTTTACTGGTCTTGGTGTTTAGTTGGAAGACCGGATTACTAGTATAGGTTGTCGTACTATTAAGAGGGGTCTTGACTAGTAGCTTGAGAGTGTCATGTGCTGATAGCTCGTTGTGCTTGTTCTAGCTCTCGTTAGTATGTTGTCAATATTTGCGAATGTGTTTTGCAAATAGTTGAGGCTCACGCATAATCCTTGTAGCATGTGACTTTAGTTTACGAATACGTTTTGCAAATAGTTTAAGTCCATGTATCTTATTCCTTGTGGTGTGATTCTAAAAGTTGGCAAATGTGTTTTGCAACTTGTTAAGAATCTCATCTTTATCCCTTGTTTGCATCACGCATCAATTGACAAATATGTTTTGCAAATTGAGTTGAACTGGAATGCAAAAATCTGTGTTTCTCGGCTCTGGCGGTTTGACCGCAGGTCTTTGGGCGGTCTGACCGGCCGTCAAGAGTTTGACCGGGTTGTGTGTCGGTTTCTTGTTCTAGCGGTCTGACCGCCATGTGTTGGCCGATCTGACCGGACCTCCGAGTCATATGACCCGGTCAGCTTTTTTCAGAGAATGTGTTTTTTCTGGTATTGGGTACCGGTCTGACCGCCATGTGTTGGTATGTCTGACCGGACCTCCGGATCATGTGACCCGGTCAGGTTTTTCCAAATAATGTGTTTTTCTGGTTTTGGCTTGCTCCTTTGTGGAGCGATCTGACCGCCCTTCTAGCGGTTTGACTGGTTTGATCCGGTCTAACCGGCCAGTGGTTGGCGGTCAGACAGGATGTGTGTCCAACGGCTAGTTTTATAGCCATTGGAGCAAGGGCGGTCTGACCGGCCATTGGTTGGCGGTCAGGCCGAGGTTCCCTATTTTTTCAGCAGATTCTCTCCAACGGCTAGTTTCTCTTGTGTGGGCATAAATACCCCTTGTGGCTAGTTGTGGGAGTGTTGTTGCTGGTGCTATTTATTCTCTTGAGCAAAGAGCAAGCCCTTTCATCTCTTATGTGCATGTGTTTCACATAGTGAGCTTAGAGAGCAAACCCTAAATGCATGTGTTGTATTAGGTAGTTGATTATGTATCCATTGAGTTTAGGCACTTGATTCGTTCAAGTGAGCGTCTTCGACTTGTTACTCTTGGTGTTTGCCGACACCTAGACGGCTTGGAGGAGTTGCGCTGATGATCTTCTCAAAGAAGGTTGTGAGAAGACCCGGGTGGTTGTAAGCAGTTTGGTGCTCGTCATCTCCGGAGTGGAGGAAGAGCAACCTCGAGTGGATCAAGGTGTTGGTTCGAGTGGTCAACCGGTCCAAGTGGTTGGACTTACCTCGGAGGTGTTGGCTCAATTTGTGGAGCCGGTCCAACGTGGTTGGGCTTACCTCAACGTGGATTAGGGGAGACTGGCAAGTCTCCGAACACCACGGTAAAGTATCATTGTGTCCTTGTGGTTTGTTCTCTTGTGTTTTACTTTCTGAAATTTACATTCCTATAATTAAATTGCTTACACGTCTCTATATGTTTGCTATTATTATCAATAGACTTATATTGTTGGTGCACTTAGTCAAGACTAGTGATATAGGTTTTAATTGAGCAAAACCGAATTGATTTATAATTCCGCATAAAACTCAGTTTTAGCCAAAAGATTTTTAAAACCACCTATTCACCCCCCTCTAGTCGGTCTCCTCGATCTTCCAGGTGGTATTAGAGCTTGGTATCTCTTTTATTAGATTTAACCGTCTAGAGAGTAAAGGATGGCGACTATAGAGGTCATGCATCCCGGTAGGGCACCACACTTTGATGGCCTAAATTATGCTTATTGAAAAATTAGAATGACCATTTATATTAAGGCTATGAGCCCAAACCTATGGAGAATTGTTAATACGGGTTTTGCTATTCCAATTGATCCACAAAACCCCACTCAAAGGGAGGAGCAAAACTTGCAACTCGATGATCAAGCTTTAAATGCTCTATATAGCGCTTTGAGTGTGGAGGAGTTCAATAGAGTAAGCAACCTTGAGAATGCTCATGATGTTTGGACAACTCTTGTGGAAATTCATAAGGGAACCTCTACGGTCAAGGAAGCTAAATTGCATAGGTTAAAGCTCAAATATGAGTTATTTACTATGTTGTCTTATGAGAGCATCAATGAAATGTATTCTCGATTGAACAACATAGTAAATGAGTTCAAAGGTCTATCCTGTGATTTAACCGATCTTGATATTGTGTGCAAGATGCTTAGAGCTCTATCGGACAAATATGAGACCTTGATGACTTTATTAATCAATTACAAGACTCTAAAGTGCTACAATTGTCAAAGAAAAGGACACATTGCTTCAAAGTGTCCTTATGAGGAAGATAAAGAAGAGCCCAAATTGTCATCAAGAAAAAAGAATGGTAGCAAAAGAAGACATTTTACCGGGCTAGCCATAAAGGACAATCCATCAAACCTCTCAGATGCAAATAAGGCTCCATCACTATTTGACATGTCTGCTTGCTTCATGGCAAAAAAGAATAATGAGGTCAATGATGTTAATGAGCCCTCTTGTAATGATTTGATGGATATGCTAGAGAATCTAAATAAATATCTTGGGAAAGAAAAGTTGAAATTCAAAGTTCTGAAGAAAGAACATATCTCTTCCTTTCTACAACTCCATTTTGTTCCGGAGTGTAGGTAGCGAATAATTCATGCTTTATTCCAAGTTCATCACAATAGTCTTCAATCTTGGTGTTTTTTTTTTAACTTGGAACCATTGTCACTTCGAATTTTCTTCAACTTAAACTCAAATTCATTTTGGGCCCTTTTTGAAAAGCTTTTGAAGATACCAAATGTTTCACTTTTATCATGTAAAAAGAAAACCCAAGTATACCTTGTGTGATCATCCACAATCACAACACAATAACTATTACCTCCAATGCTCTTATAGATTGTTGGCCTAAACAAATCTATATATAAGAGCTCCAATAGTCTAGAGGTGGACATGATACTTTTATATGGATGAGAACTTGCTACTTGCTTGCCGGCTTGACAAGCACTACATAGTTATCTTTCTCAAACTTCACATATTTCAAGCCCACAACTAAATCATGTTTGAAAACATTTTAAGTTGAATCATTCCTACATGAGCAAGCCTTCGATGCCAAAGCCAACCCAAGGAGATTTTCGCAATTAAACAAGTTTTGAGACAAGAATCACTTGACGAAAAATCTACCGAATAAAGATTGCCAAAACGAAATCCTTTGAATACCAAAGAGTTAGCCTTTTCATTTGAAATGGAAACACCTTCTTGAGAGAAAGTGCAAGAAAGTCCAAGATCACAAATTTGTGTAACTGATAGTAAGTTAAAATTAAGAGATTCAACTAATGATACATTAGAAATAGAAAGATCATTGGATATAACGATTTTACCTAATCCTATTACCTTTCCCTTGCTATTGTCACCGAATGTGATCTTTTCATTTTCTCATTTTCTGTTTTCAAATGAGGTGAACATTTTCCGGTCTCCGGTCATGTGTTGGGTACACCCACTATCAAGTACCCAATGTCTTTCACCGGTCTTGTAGTTCACCAACAAAACAAAGTTATACTCTTTTAGGTACCCAAATTTATTTGGATCCTTGGAGGTTAGATACCAAGGTTTTGTGCACCCAAATGATATTCTTTTTATCTCCAAATATAGGAGTCTCGATAAATTTAGCTACAATTCTACCTTCATTTCATTTCCTAAGCATATAACAAGATTCAAATACAAATGATTTAGATGAGCTATGAGTTGTACAATCTTTGGCTAAATGCCCTACATCATGACATTTGTAGTACAAGTTATCATTTTTCTTTACAAACCTTGTCGTATTGTAGATTGACCTTTTTCCTTTCTTAGAAATGAAACCAAGTCCCTCCTTGTTGTAAGAGCACCTTTGCTCACTTAAGATTTTGTCAAGATTGGCTTTACCCTTGAAGCATCTATCCAAGCTCTTACTTAGCTTGGTTACTTATTTTTTGAGCTCATGATTCTCAATAATAAGAGGATGATCAATTTTCAAATCCAAACAAGTAATATTATCAATTTTAGAGCTACAAGGCATGGCAATCAAATTATCACATGAAGTAAATATGCTAGTTTTAGATGCAACATTTAAGCAATTTATGTCATCAAGAATATCACAAGTAATGCCTATATCTATGTGAGACTTTGAATAATTCTTGATAAGGAGAATTTCATGAGCTTCCTTTAGCTCCTCATAAGAGTCTTTGAGAGAAATAAATTCCTTCTTCAAGACTTTAGATTTTGACTTCTCCTTACCAAGATATGCATTCGATTCCTCTAGCATATCCATTAGCTCATCATAAGTAGGATCATCATTTATATCGTTTGTTACCTTTTGTTCCTCTTTTGCCATGAGACAATGGAGTGTAGAGAATAATGATGGAGCCTCTTTGATAGCAATTCTGGCAAGCGCTCTCTTTCTTGGGGATTCATCTTCTTCGGAGTCGGAGTCCAAAGAGTCTTCATCGGAGTTCCATTCTCCAATGTGAGCTTCACCCTTACTATTCTTATGGAGCTTCTTGAAGAGCTTCTTCTTGCCATTGTAGTCCTTTTTCTTAAATGACTTTGATTTTTCATTCTTCTTATTTGGACAATGAGATGCAATATGGCCCTTCTCCTCACACTCATAACATATAATGTTAGTGTAGCGATTTTTGCTTGATGATTGACCTTTGTTGAAATTGGAATTTCGGTTTGAGCGTCTTTTCATGAACTTGCTCATTCTTCTCACAAATAGAGCCATCTCTTCATCGGAATCATCATCATCTTCACTTTCAACCTTTTCATCAATTGATTTCGCCTTTGCTTTGAAAGCAATATTTTTCTTCTTAGATGCAACTTGCTCTAATAGTTCTTCCTTGTCTTTCTTGTAGAGCTCATTGGTGATTAAATTGCCCAAAAGACCGGTAGGAGTCATTCTTGACAATTCGGAGGAATTTAGAAATAAAGTCACCAATGTCTCATACTTGTCCGGTAGAGCCCTAAGCATTTTTCTCACAATATCAAGATCGGTTAGTGATGAACCAAGACCTTTGAGTTCATTAAATAAGTTATTCAATCTTGAATATATTTCATTTATGTTTTCATGTGGCAACATAACAAATGTCTCATATTTGATTTTAAGCATATGCAATTTCGCCTCCTTAACCGCGGATGTTCCCTCATGAATTTCGGAGAGAGTTATCCCATGAGCCGTCTCAAGCGAACTCACTCTATTGAATTCATCCGCGTTTAAGGTTCCATAAAGAACATTCATTTCTTGAGCATTTAGGAGAACATGTCGTTCATCTAATGGGGTAAGATTGTTTGGATCAATAAGCATAACGAAACCATCTCTTGCAATTTTTCAAAAGCTTGGACTCATGACTTTAAGATAAATGGTCATACGGATCTTCCAATAAGCATAATTTATGTCATCAAATTGAGGTGCTTTACTAATGGAGAAACCCTCACTAGTCATCCTTTTCTCTCTAGGCGGTAAAACCTAATAAATGAGAAATAAAACTCTGATACCACTTGTAGGATTAAGGATAACCGACTAGGGGGGGTGAATAGGTGGTTTTTAAAATCTTTTGGCTAAAAACAGATTTTGCCAAAATTAAGGCTATGAAATACAAGTTCACAAGTTAAGGCCTAAAAGGTCTAAGGCTTTTTAAGTTCACTACACTATCAAGATAAGCTAAACAATCTAAACAAAATAAACAACTAGCTCATAAGCATGAATGCACAAAGTAAAGAGCGAGAGAATTAAACCATACTAGGGAGACAAACGATGTTTTCCTGTGGTCTTGGAGACTTGCCGGTCTCCACTAATCCACGTTGAGGAAGCTTGATGAACTCAAGCCAGCTTCACACAAGCACTTTCCTCGATCACTAATGGTAGCTTTTCTCCATTCCGGATAGGCGAGCTCCACTCAAAGAGTGAAAGAACAAGCAAAGGAATCAAGTGTATTCAATGAGGTTCATCAAAGGTCTCTAGCTACAGTGGTGGGTGATGTATTTATAGCCTCCACCCACTGTACTAGCCGTTAGAGCATGAAATGCCCAAAAGTTCAGCAGGTCCGATCAAACCGCAGGTGTATGGCCGGTCGGTCCGGACTAGGAATAACTGTCGACTGCCACGCATTAAATGCACAGCAAATAGTTGTTAAGACCAGTCCGGTCAGACTGCCATTATAAGCCCGGTAAGACCGGTCTACAAGAATTCCAATCCAGAGAAAAACAAGTTACTGGAAAATGTTGACCGCATTGCCAAATTGGGGATGCGGTCAGTCCGGGACTGAACCTACGATCAGTCCGACTTAAGAGAATTAGTAACAAGACACAACAAGACACCTCTTTGAAAAAAGCTGACCGGGTTTTTGACCTGGGTGTTCGGTCAGTCCGGACCCAAACCGACGGTCAGTCCGGCCTCAAGAGTTAAAGCAAAATGCGAAAAACTCCCTTCTTTGAAAAAAGCTGATCGGGACACTTGGTCTGGAGGTCTTGTCAGTCCAGGCTAATACCAGCGGTTAGTCCGGCCTTTGAAAATGCAGAAAAAGAGCTTATTGGAAAAAGTTGACAGCGGCCTTGATCTGGGATGCCGGTCAGTCAGGCCTATCAACGGCGGTTAGTCCGGCCAAGAAGATAAAACACATTTAAATTAAAGCCAGACTATTTCAAATAAATCCAAGATTTAAACCAAGTAAGATTGAGCATTTGTGGTATCATTCGCTTTCAAGCTACTAGATATTTGATCCCTCTTCATAGTACGGTTTACTATTCTAACAATCCTGTCTTTTATCCTTCATTCTCCTAGACTGGTAAAACTAAGAAAATGTCCTATCAACTAGATACCTTTACCTTGAGTGAGATGAGATCCTTTAGCGCTCTTCCGTCTTAGTCCAAGAAAAACCCTAGTAACTTCTTGATAAAGCGAGTTAGTACAAAATACATGGTTATCTATAATTACCAAAACACTACAAATAGGGCCTAAATTCTTCAAGTGTACAATGGTAAGTCTAGACATATGAGTCTAAGATATGCCTATGTAAGGAAATTAATCACAGATGGAATAATTTCTTTATTATTTGTGAGAACAAATGTTAACCTTGCTGATCCCTTTACTAAACCTCTCACAAGAGACTTAGTAAAAAAAGACTTCCTTGTGAATGTGTCTTAAACTCAATAATAAATCCATTAACAATGGCAACCCAACCTAACCCTAGTAATTGACTAGTTTTTTTGGTTCAAAGGGTAAAGATAAGTTGTGACGTGGATGGTTCAACATTTATCTAATTATGAAATGTTGGCTATTACTGTTTGAGGGTTGAATATTTAACTCTTAGTGAGATTCAGTCGTTGAGGAGTATTTGTAAGTAATAGAGATACTAGAAGAATTTCATCTATATGAAAAATGAGATGGTGCCGTCTCTAAATGAGAGTAGAGTTTCTCTCATAATTTTTCATTAATATAGGATGACCACATGGCCTTTAATAGTGCTAAGCGTGTTTTTTGTGGGCGGAGTGTTGTAAAGAATATGTGTAATGCATGACCGATTTTGATATAAGGAATAATTGGTTCAAAGATTTCATGCTACCTTTAATTTCATCAAAACTTTGTTGTGTTTTTACTAAGGTTAAGTTCAAATCGAAAGATACCAAACTGTATTAATATTCTTTTATTACTGTGTATGAACTTGTTTATTTTAAAACAAGTGGGGGATTATTGGAAGTTGTTTTCCAAACAACAAGTTTAGTCCCACATGAAAAGTCTCTGATGAGCTTGATCAACTTATATAGCTACTTTCCATATGAGCTTTGAGAAGAATTGGGCCTAAGTGGAGCTAGTGCCCAATATGCTGAAATTGCCATTTATATTTACAACACACGCACGCGTACGCGTGCGTGCGGACGGGGGGTGGGCTATGTGGCACCATTGACACCTTTTAGACGCCTTTCATTGACTCACTTATGGCACTTAGGGGCACGTGGGCAATTAGCAATTTGCTCGGGCAATTGTTTTTTGTCAGAAAAACTGAAAAGAGTGCATTCGAAGAGTCGTGCCTTTTCGTTTCGAAAAGACATGTCTCTTTATTCCATATCCTTTCAAACTTTATATAAAGAGAAGCTACTTAGCATTTTCAATCCCGCACTCAAATTATGTTTATGACGAGTTTTCACTTTGCTTTAGTGCAAACTTCGTTTAGGTTTGTCTTATTCTATTAACTTATTTGCAGTAGACCCTAGAAGTATTTTGACAGGATGCAAATAACCACTTTAGAAAAGCGCTTGTGATTCAAGTCTCCTATTCTACAAAATTCCAAACAGTTAGGATTCAAACCGCGTTTACATTACGCTAGATCATGTAGCTTAAATAGCAAGCCGCAGTTCCACGCTTTCGTGACATCTCATGCTTACTCATTTTACATGCGAATCTACAAATTGCTCCTCGTAACATCGTTGTGCCGTGGCCCGTAGGTTCTCATGAAAACTAGATATGAATAACCAAATCTCTTTTATTTTCTCTCTCTCCAAAATCAGTTGAATTTTAGCTTTTTTTTAACACGAAATTCTTTTGCAGAATTTTTTTTGTAGGAGTTTGTTCTCTAGGAAAAAAACATGTCGGGCCTTAACAGGAGAAAATCGTTGCGCAGTAGCTAGGGAAGCTTCCAAGTTCCAACCAAACTGTTGAAAGCGCTTCGCCTCCCCCCTCCGCTTCCGCTTCCGCGTACACAACACACAGCACACGCGCACACGCGCGCACGAACCCACCTATTCCCTTCTCCGCGCCTAGGGTTCCTCCTCCTTCGGCCTTCGCCGCCGCGGCCGCTGCTCCGAGTAGCTCCGCTCCGGTGTTCGCACGAGGGATTCGTCCCGTCGGGATTTCGGGGGAGTCCGCGGTGGGATTTAGCAGGATAGGGTTCCATCCGGGGGTTTGCTTGGGTCAGCATCGTGTGATTGGACGAGCGAATCGAGGTGTTGTTTTGAATCCGTGGGGGTAGGAACTGGTTGCCGTTTGCTTGATTTCGTGAGAGAAAAGCCTCGATTTTGCCGTGGTTCGATCGGTATTTTTGCGGAAATTTCCGTTTTTAAGGCGGATTGGTGGCGATTAGGGCTTAACTGCTTAGGGTAGGCGCTAAGCTGAGCTGCTTGGTTGAAACTGCGCACGTCCAGGGTTTGGGTCCGAGCGATTCAATGGCGGGATCTGTTGGCGCGGGCAGGGTGGCTTCTCGGTCGTCCCCGAAGCGGTACAGCAGCACGGATCCGCCGTTATCTCTGGCCAGGCCGACCGTGGCAGATCTCCAGAAGACGGCCGAGTTGGAGAAGGTTATCTCCATTGTTAAATTGCTTATGTTTCTCAACTTTGTTAATGTTGCTGGGTTCCATGGTGATGATGATGCTTTTGTGTCGCCGGAAACTTGATTGCAGTTCTTGGTTGAAGCGGGCCTTTACGAGGGGGAGGAGGAGTCCGCGAAACGGGAGGAGGTGCTCCAGGAGATCGACCGGGTAATTCCTTACTTCCTGTCTTACTTGCTATAAATAGCTACCAGTAACTTGTTAACCCAACTGAACTTGATATCTTAGATACTATGAAAGTTAGGAGGTGAGCTTAGAAGGGCGCAATATATACTTACTAGTTGGGCTTTGTATACTGTCTTGCCTGGTTTTGCTGTGGTAGCATTGGGTACATGTGCTTGTGTGGTTGCTGTTTCAGCATTTTTTTTAATAAAAAAGATTTGTCTTGCATAAGCGTGTTTATAACTATGATCTAATAATTGCTAATGCTTCCTCTGGGCACTATATTCACAGGATTTCTGGTGTGGTGTATGTCCTTTACTACTTGCACACGTGAATGTTGATTAACTTCGTTTCTGTTTCCTTTTTTTTTTTTTTGAAATACCAGTCCTTTTTTGTTGTGTTTTCTCAGGTCTTTTTCCGTGCGTGCAGTTTAATGTAACCTGTGCTTTTTTATCAAGTTTGCAGATAGTCAAGGAATGGGTGAAGCAGTTAACTAGTCAGAAAGGATATGCTGAGCAAATGGTTGAAGAGGCAAATGCAGCCCTTTTCACTTTTGGATCTTACCGATTGGGGGTAACTGCTTCTTTTTTGTGTTATTTTCTTTCGTCACTTACACTTTATCCCTTTTCGGGCCAATGAAATTGCACAATTCATTGATCTTCCTGATATATCTTAGCAATGTAAATCAAGCACCACCAAATCAATATCACCTAAAAATGGCCAGTCTTGAGTCCCCATGGATTTATTTCTGCACCTTCATCTCTCCTTTTATTCAATAGTGGAACTGTGGAAGTGCTGTTGTTGTGGAGACTTGGTTTTGTGTTTTGTTTGAGTAGAAGAACAGACCTTAGTTGCTGTTTTGGAATTAGTGAGTACTTTCAAGTCTGTACTTTTTATTGAATTGATGGTTAGGTGATATACCAGAATCAAACAATCACTTAGAGTTGTCATTCAGACAAGAATTGAGTAGAAGGAATTTGGAGGTGACGAGGCATGTTGGTTTGTGCGTTATGAATTGTTTTAGTATGTTTTGCAATCTGGTATTGGAACAGACATTGCTTGGTTGATGGTAGGTCCCTCACTGCAAGGAAACCTGATAGCTGGCAATTCCTGGTTTCCAGAGAAGATTGGTACAGTTGATGAGGTTTAAGGTTTTCCATCTTTTTTAAATAATATTCTGAAATATTGTATTTAAGTGCAATAATAATCTCATAACTTGCTGAGAGTCATTTCCAATCGTGTGCAGCACAGATAGAAACCTAATAGTCATTTCCAATCGTGTGTAGCACAGATAGAAACCCAATCCATATTATTATTGGAAAATTGCTCTCATGGTACTAGTTTTGCAAACATACCACTCAAATTTCCTATCTTGCTCAAATTGCACTCAATAATGGACAAAGTTGGCCTCAGTAGCACTATGGACATTTTTGCCCCCACCTCCTCTCCCCTCTCTTCGTCTCCCTTCCTCTTATTCGCCCCGGCCCGGACGCTGCCCATGGAGATCCCCGCTGCTGCCATCCACCGCCTCCAATCCTCCCTCCTTGAGGCCATGGAAATCCCCCTCCCCTCCCCTCCATGTGTTGTAGCTTGTAGGTCATCTCCATCCCCAACTCTTACCTCCTGATTATTCAAACTCCCAAGCTCTCCTACTCCCCCCAGCTCCCTCACTGTGAATCGCATCCAGGAGAAGGGTGCGGCACCATCTGCTAGCACAGAGTACAAGTCATATTTGCTGCCTGTCGATTGCTTGTACTCGCCTCAGTACATTGTACTGAGGCGATTGCTTGTATGGAGGCATCCAAAGTGACATGTCCGCTGCAGATCATCCCTGGTTCCATCTTTGCATCGCCCTCCATCGCTCAATGGCCACAATGGGGAGGATTGGTTGCTCAACCTCTGCAGTTGGGTTCGAATCAGAGAGATAAACAAGATGATTTGGGGGAGGGAATGGGGAGGAATGGTGGCAGCATGCCCCCAAGCCAGCGGCAAGCTCCTGTGCGATGGGGAAGGAGCACGACTGCATGACAGGGAGAATACAGGGATTCTGCTTCCGGCTTTGGAGGCTTCTCACCAGAGAAGGTGGGAGGGTCAAACTTGTCCAAAGTGTTAGATAGTGCTACTTCAGCAAGATGGGATGTTTGCAAAGTCGGAAAAAAGGAGTACCATGAGAGCAATTTTCCCTATTGTTAAACTGCCAAAATCTAGATGGGTGGCATTTCTGTTTATCAGTGGTAACTCACAGGAACAAGGGGTTCTACATTGTGGTGGATTATTTGCCAGTACTTCCTGTGTAGTAAGTCTGTTTGTGCACCTTTCAAATAGCATAGCAGTATTTTATGTAAGACAATAAAAGCATGCTTTGCTAGATTTTGTGTTCTTTTATGAACTATTTTGTTAAGCTATTGTTACAGTATGATTCCTTTTCATAGTAAATACTTTCCTAGTAGGTCAATTTTCCGTTGCGTGCTTTGAAAAAACTTCTTTTGTTAGGTTCATGGGCCTGGAGCAGATATTGATACCCTATGTGTTGGGCCTTCATACGTGAACCGAGAGGTGAAGTCTTCTTTTTGTCGCTTACTGTCTATGGATTACATAAGTCTTCATGATGGATGCTAATATTACTATTTCTGCAGGAGGATTTCTTTGTCACACTACATGGCATGTTAGCAGAAATGGAAGAAGTGACTGAGCTGCAACCTGTACCTGATGCGCATGTACCTGTTATGAAATTTAAGTTTCGTGGGATACCAATTGACCTTCTCTATGCCAGTGTATCTCTTTCAGTAATACCACCAGTAAGTTGGCAATTCATAGAATATTTGCATAATTGTGTGTGTTCTCAAATGTTTCTGTTACACTTGTAAGTTATAATTCTATTATTGTTAGATAAATATCCGCATACCGAGTACACCATGCGCTTGAGATGGTGTTTTTCACTGCTCAAGCTATCTTCTGTTAGTTCCCTTGCCCACTTTTATGGCCTTTAATGACCTCACAACAAGTTTTGGGCATTATAAAATGACCCTTTTTTTTTTATAAATTGTTATATCACCTTAACTGTTGATCATGTAAGGTTGCCATTGTGAAAGTGTCGTTGAAGGAGATTTATAATGTTTACTTTAACTTAGATGGCAATCAGTTGGTAACAGTCTCGAGGTGATGAGAAATATAGATTGTACAGCCTCTAATACAACACTTCAACAGTTTATTTGACCCGAACTCTCTCTCTCTTCTTCTTCTTCTTTTTTTTTTGCTGTCATAAACAGTATAGATAATTCATGATCCAAGTTAACTTGGTATCTCGGTCTCTCTCACAAGCACGCGCACAATGTTGTTAAAGAGGTACATTAATTCTTAATGTATTGCTGCAGGATTTTGACATCTCTCAAGGATCTGTGCTTTGTGATGTCGATGAAGCAACTGTCCGAAGTCTTAATGGGTGCAGGGTGGCAGACCAGATTCTTCGACTTGTTCCAAATGCTGAGGTTATTTAACTAAGGAATCATCATCTTTTTTTTTGTCTTATACGGTTCTACCATGTCAATATAATAAAATATATGCTTTGTAGAACTTCCGGACAACACTCAGATGTTTGAAGTACTGGGCAAAGAAAAGGGGTGTTTATTCTAATGTAAGCCTGGTTTTATCATCTATGATCCATTTGAATTTGTGTTTGTGATTGGACCAAAACCACCACCTTCAATGATTTTCCCTGTTAGGTTACTGGTTTTCTTGGGGGTGTCAACTGGGCCCTATTGGTTGCTCGTGTCTGCCAACTCTATCCTAATGCTGTGCCAAGTATGCTGGTTTCAAGATTCTTCAGAGTTTTTACCCAGTGGCAGTGGCCGAATCCAGTGATGCTTTGTGCCATTGAGAATGACGACCTTCGTTTTTCTGTATGGGATCCACGTAAAAATCCTCGTGATAGATCCCATGTTATGCCCATCATTACTCCAGCCTACCCATGCATGAATTCCAGTTACAATGTTTCAACTAGCACATTGAGGGTTATCATGGAGCAATTTCAGAATGGTAATAAAATTTGTCAGGTATGCAATATTTATGCCTTAGAAGTTCAGAGCTAGTGTTCTGGATATGGCCTCATTGCCTATCTTTGATTCAGGAAATTGAGCTTAATAAGGCCAATTGGACTGCTTTGTTTGAGCCTTTCCAATTTTTTGAGGCATATACAAAATATCTAGTGGTTGACATTGTTGCGGATGATGATGATGATCTTCGGCTTTGGAAGGGATGGGTTGAGTCTCGATTGAGACAGCTGACTTTAAAGGTTACTGTACTGTTTCAGTTCTTTATTGCTCCTCAGCGTGACTTTAAACAGCAGTTACTATTTATGATCATATTTTTTAAACATACATTAAAAGCAGCTTTATGTTAGATACTGCAGAATAAAAAATTTCTTCATGGGAATTTATCTTTCTGAAATGCAGATTGAGCGGGATGCTAAAGGAATGCTGCAATGTCATCCTTACCCATGTGAGTATGCAGATCCTTCAATACAGTGTGCACACTCTGCCTTCTACATGGGCTTATCAAGGAAAGAGGGGATGAAAATACGTGGTCAACAATTTGATATCCGTGGAACAGTAGATGAGTTTATGCATGAAATCGGAATGTATACATTGTGGAAGTCTGGGATGGATCTAGCTGTTACCCATGTCCGGAAGAAGCAGATCCCCTCTTATGTATTTGAACAGGGTTACAAGAAACCTTGTCCACCAATGCATGCAGAGCAGCAAGATCAGTCTGATAAAAATGACACTGAAGATGGCACAGTGACTGGATCTCTGGAGGGTCAACTTAAGAGAAAGTGTGATTCTGACGGAGTTGGTCATGTTGAATCATGCAAGTCTGTTAAAAGGGCTTCAGTAAGCCCAGCTTTTGAGGGAACCCCACCTCAATATGGAAACAGTGTCAGTGAAATCATATGTGACAGCACAGTAAAAATAGATCCCGGTGCTCTTTGCAGTGGAGTTCAGACTTGTCTGTTGCATGATTATTTACATTTAGAACCAACGAATTGCTCTGGTTCACCACATGGATCTGAGGAGTCTTCAGCATCAGGCGCCAGCTGTGCAGCAGTGGAAACAGTTCATTTGCTTGATGAAACTGGCAATCCTGGCAGCTTAATGTCAAATGTTCAAAATGACACAGTTGGAACAACGGCAGTGCAGACAACTTTAAAATGTGTGGCTGAGAAGGATGAAACGAAGCTCGAGGGAATTGAAAACTTGGCAAGTAGCAATTGAGTTTCTGGAGAGGGCAGAAGTGCTTACCGGCAAGGTCCTTGCTGAGAATGTACACCTAAGTGGGAACGAAGTGATTTGAAGGGACCTTCAGACAGAGAGGTTTTGCTTCCTATACATTCTTTCCATCCAAACTAAGATTCTATTTTGATATGATCCGGGTTAGGGTCGCTGAACAATGTGATTGAAGTTGTTTCAAAAGATCATGTAGGTGCAAAATTGGATGTGCCCCAGAGGCCAGAAAGCGTAGTTGAGGCATGTCTTGTACTAAGAATCCTGCTGCATTTTGCATCTAGAATGCTCTATTTTGTTTATGATTTGCTGTTTGGTGCCTATTTCTTTATTACAGGACTGATCTGCCATTAACTGCATGAGTGGAGGAGAGTCGAAATCGACAATTACTGCTGACTGCCGGATGGAATTAGAGGTTTCATGCCTGTGGTCGGTAAGTTAATCGGCTCACGTAGTTTGCTTTTGACACAGATTTTGCAAGAAGGGGACTCGCTACAAATCTTAAAATTTGACAGTTCAGGCGAGGTTGCAGGAGTTACTGCCCATGGGTGAAACTGGGCAGGTCTCGGTGTGTAGTTGTGGCTCTCCAGGAATGTCTCTGCCTTACCTAGGCCTAGGATAGAGTTAAGATAGCTTTGTAACCCTTAGTTATTTACATCTCCTGTACACTCACAATAATTTTCAAATTTCGACATAATGTATTACTTCATTGTTAGTACTTAGTACTTCCTTGCTGTCCCGCACTCATGAAATCGGCTTCTTGTCCAATCTTTGCTGTGTATCCTAGATGGCAAACACATGCCCGTATCTATGAAGGGGAATTGATTATTTACCCTCCGCACTTGCACTTAGTACTTCTTTGCTGTCCCGCATTCATGAAATCGGCTTCTTGTCCAATCTTTGCTGTGTATCCGAGATGGCAAACACATGCCCATATCTATGAAGGAGGAATTGATTATTTACCTTTCGCTTAGACGTGTTCAGATTTTATATTCTTTCCCGATGTAATTGATATTTTACCCTCCTTTTAGTCTGTTACTTGATCATTTACCCTGTTTTAATTATTTTATTAATATCCGATGGGTTTTCTAGTTTTGGCTATGCGAAATGATCTTATCGCCTTTGCTGTTGTTGCCATTGTCTCTCACCGTTTACGTCACCGTTTTTGCCATCATCGTTGCCACTGCACTGTTGGTCCATCTCTGGTTGCTGGACCAGTCTTGTCTACGCTAGTCGTGTACAAATCACACGTGTTTCTTGCCTTTTATATCCAAGAAAACCACACGATTCAGTAAACAATTCTTGCATACATCAATTCTTCAAGTACACATTAGTTCACAATTAAAATACAGAGAACAATCTTGGCCATTTGCACATTAATTCAATTCACAATTTTGGTCAGGTTTTTGGCCATCAGAACAATTCAGAGAACAAAAAGCTTACAGACTAGCCAGTTCAAGTACAAAAATTCAAAACAATCACTGGAGGTTGCTAAATATGAGACATTGAATGGTTGTCATTGCCGTTGTTGCCTTCGTGGAGAGGACCCTCGTCGTGGCCATTAGAGGTGCACCGCCGTCGTGTTGGGGAAGAGGAACACGATGCACGATCGCAATGGAGGCCGAGGGGGAGGGGCGGTCAACTCACCGGATAGATCTGGGAAGGCAGTAGGCGACAACGTGGACAAGGTCGTGGGCGGAGTGGTCAGCGAGGAGCGTGTCTGGGGCGGTGATGTCGGAGAAGATGACTCAGGCCGGGCCAGGTCGGTGACGATGTCCTCCAGAGAGTTGTGGCCGTGCACACTGCTGCTGGGGTGGGCGACGACAAGGACGCGGTGGGTCTTCCTTTCTCTCTCCTTCCTCCTTAGATCCTCTTAGCCATTGTCGACACCTCGCCCCCGTAGTCGCGCTGCCTCTCGTCATTGCTACCCAGGAGGACGCCTCTGTCATCGTCCCCCTCCTCTTCGCGACGCCATGGTCTCCATTTGCTTCTCAATGCCGGTTCGGTTGCACTGAGGCAAACGGAGCGAAAGCCGAGGCGGGCCTGGTCTGCGAGGGTGAGCACAGTGGTGCCCGGGTGGGACCAATCAAGTGGGGTCACCTCGTCGGCGACGGTGAGGAGCTGCCACCCGGGGATGGCGAGCAGCTAGCGGTGGTGAGGGTGGTAGCGTGACATAGAGAAAATGATCTAGCGAGAGGCATGGAGGGAGGGGACCGGGGAGGACACGGCGTGGGGAGTGAGGGCATGCAGGACCAGAGGACGGAGGTGTAGGGGAGGCGGCAGGAGGAGGGGGCGGAGCGGGAGGTGGTGAGGCAGAGGGCCGCCGGGGAGGCACCTCCGTAGAGGAGCAGGAAGGCTGCCACCACGAGTGGAATGGGAGGGAGGAGGAAGGGAATGAGGGAGGAGATGTGCACGGAAGGAGCAAAACTGTATTTTTGCATTGCCAAAACAGGGAAAACAGCCGGATATTAATAAAATAATGAAAAGAGAGCATTTAATCAAGAAATAGAGTAAGTGGAGGGTAAAAAATCAATTATGTCAAGAAGAAGAGTAAAATATCAATTCCCCAATCTATGAACCCCTTTCTTCTTCCGGCGAACTTTTTTATATTAATTAACCTCTTTTAAATTTTATTTTAAAGTTAACCTCGACGCACTTTATTTCCAATTCTGACCCATTTGGTCACGCCACTACCTATAGCGTGACAAAACAACGCTGTAACGCTATAGAATAACTCCGCTAAATAGCACTTTTGATCACGCCACTGATCGTGACGTGACCAAACAACACTATCACGCCACGGGTGGTTGCGTGACAAGAGCTTGTCCCAGATACGGGCTGACGTGACAGCGTTATTTTGTCACGCTACGGGTGGTGACGTGTTCAAAGGGGTTAGAATTGGAAATAAAGTACGCCCAGGGTTAACTTTAAAATAAAATTAAAAAAACGAGTAATTAATAAAAAAATTCTCTTCTGGCTTACTCTCTAGACATTTTGTAGAATCTATGAAAGTTAACAAATTCAGGTATATATATGCCAGCACCCATGGCAGGGTGGCACGACGAGGTCTTTCTTCACGCATGGGAATGCTCCTGGTGGAACATTAATCTTCTCGCTATCCATGTCATCCATGCCACGGCCTATTAGTGAGAGATGGTAAAAAAAAGCTTTAACAATTATCATACATGCAGTAAATAATTGGCTATGGGAGTGTATTCAGCAGTGTTCGGATCAAAATGCGCGTAGTTGTATCTGAGCAACTTACATTGTGCGTGAATAGCAAAGCATCCGAGAAAAAGCAGCAAGTTCACATTATCACATAGATAGAACTCCTATGATAGGAGTATGAAATCTTGAGCTGTAAAAACTAAAAAGAGAGTAAAAAAAAATATCAACCTCTATCAAGATAGCAGTAACATTGCACCACCAGATTAGCCAAAAAACACCAGATTAGCAAAAAAAAAGAAAGAAAGAAAGAAAGAAAGAAAGAAAGAAAAAAGAAAAAAGAAAAGAAGGGAGCACACCCCAGTACCAATTCGGCAATTCTCGTTGTTGGCTCTCGGAGTCTACAGGCAAAGCAGCGTGTCGCAGCGCCAATCCCTCTCGTCCGCTGTCGCAAGGGTGGCAGGTTCAGATCAAACCACAGCCTGAGGAATGCGGAGCGACAACCTCCTCGCCGGCGCACGAAGGGACGTTTTCGCACGGCACGGACGAGCAGGACCCGAAGTAGCCGTGGGAATTCTCCTCGACATCTAGCGCGTTGCTGCGCGCGACGAGCCAGAGGAATCCATTGCCGGCGTCCACGCTGGTGGCCCGTGGCTAGGGTTTTGTCGTCCGCGGTCTACCTCCACTCAATATCTAGGTCTAAGGGACTGGTGGCGGCGGCGTGGGTTGTGTCAGCACGAGGAAGGAGCACAGCGAGGAGGGGCCAGGGAGGAAGGAGACGGTGGTGGTGCTGGGGTGGAGGATTGGGAGGGGGGACGAAGTCACCAAGAGGCAAGGTCTGGGCGGTAATGTGGATCTCCGATGTGGAATACTGAAAGCCTCGTGTATATATCGTACTAGTCTAATAGAAAAAACATAGTAACTTAAAGCTCAGCAGTATGTCTATCTAAACCCTCAAACAATCGATAAGAATCAAACCTTAGCAAGACCCGTTCTCGTATCCGCCGGTATTAGGAGCGAAGGTGTTGTCCGAAATCGGCTCATCCTCATGCTCTGATCAGCAATTTAAGCAAGATTAAGTATATTTGTTGGACCGAAAAGGCGACTAGAGGGGGGTGAATATGAGCACGCTCACTTTTTCACTTTGATCAGATTCAACACAAATTTCACTCCAATAGCTATGGAAGCTATGGAGATCAAGATACCAGTACAGCGGAAGACTAGTATTAAATCCAATTCAAAATCCCCAAAACAAAAGACCAAAAACCAAAACCTAATCCAGAGGGCCGGACTGACCTCAGGCAAAAGTGCAGACTAACTTCTCTGGCCGGACTGACCTCGGGCAAAAGTGCAGACTAACCTTTCTGGCCGGACTAACCTCAGGCAAAGGTGCGGTCAGACCTCTCAGGCCGGAGTAACCTCAGACAAACGGCCGAACTAACCTCAGGTATGATGAACAACACAATCAGCCTGAAAACCAAAACTAAAATTGGTCTAACTTTTGATCCGTAAGGCCAAACTCCACGAAATTTGAGACACACCTTCTCTAATATATTATGAACCTATTCCAATCAAAGATCACAGAGATCCATGCCAAAGTTCCTATCTTTTTCAGTTTGAACGAAGTGTGCTAAAAAAACCGAGTAAGAATCGAAAAATGATCTAGAGACTTGCTCGTGGGTGATTGATGATCAAGATGATCCTAGATGGGTTCTCACATGTCATAGCAAGTTAGATCAAGCCAAGAAACCAAGCAAAAACTCGCGGATCAAAGAAAGACTCCAAATCACCAAATAGAGAGAAATAAAGCAAATAGACTCATCCTTGACAGAACTTTCTTTGGATTGATTTGATATGGTATTGGTTTACAGCCACTCTATCAATGGAGGACAAAGACTCAATACATGAGCACGAAATCAAATTCAACTCTCTAGAACCCTAAACTCCACTAATCCTCTCCCTAAGCACAAAAGCAAAACTAGGGTTTACAAGTAATGAAAGGGTTGAGGGGGTACAGCCACATCTCTCCTCTATTTATAGTGGAGACTTAGACCTTCTAGAAGATTGAACCCTAATGGGCTTCCGTTAAGGCCCACACACAAACGGGTCACATACGCATGCATTTTAAAGCGCTGTCTTCATCTCTTGACCTAATCCACTTCACCTTGCGCCATCTTGCCCCGCGAGTTAGCAAAAGGTCACTAAGGCAGTATTTGGTAAAATTACCAAAATACCCCTTCTCGATCTTTTTGCAAAGACCGAGTCCCATCTTCGTGAAACACCTCCCATGCTTTGCCACGTGTAGGTTGATCCAGCGCCTCTCTTTATGTCGGCAAGTCTCTCCCATCTGGCTCTCACCGAAACCACCATGGTACTTGCACCGACCCCCGCAACGCTTGATCCAAGCTGTCGCACCGAACTGCCCATTCGGTCACTTTTGTCCCTCTTGCACCATGCTTGACTCTATTGACTTCACCCGGCATCCCCGATCGTTCTGGACCTCAGCTCTCCAAGCTTAGTCCCGATCATCCTCGCCGTTGACCGTCATTGACCTCAAAGCAACCTGCACATCAATAGACAAAGAAATCGAATCTAGGAACAAGTTCTTCACAACTTGACCCACGTTAGTCAAAACATGCATCATGCAACAGATATGCCATGAAACCCATGAACTTGACCTAAACCAACACTCATCGCCACCGATTGGCCGATGATCAGCAAGAGCATTCCAAACTTCGACGAAAACTCGTGATTCGACAAACCTTTAACGACATTGCCAATTGTAACATCATCCTAAGATCGTGCACATATCCCCATGATATCCACAATATTTTATACTTAGCAAGACTTAGTGTATCGCAACATAATAATACATGCAAGTCTATCAAAGGAAGAGGCTCTACTCTATAAGTTATTTTCAGCATCAACCAAGTTTTATTTGCAATACCGACATGTAATAGTTTGCAACGTAATTTGTAAAAGCAGTTGTCCGATAATGAAATAACAAGTATGTAACTCAAATAATAGTAAAATCATAGCCCTCCTTGGCTGCGATCAATATTTTATTTTCAACCATAGACATGACACTCACTCAAATCAATCATCCAACATTTCTCAATAAAACTGTTTTTGCAAAAATAGAGACTATATCCGATGAGGCGTCACTAAGCATGCTCATGACCGCAAGCATAACTATTTAAATAGATTTACACTATGCAGAGGTGTACAACTTTACCCACAGTATATGAATTCTCTAGTTTATCCACACATAACATTATAGTATGTAGTCTAGGTCACCACGGGAGTGGCGATCGGTTTGCAGTCACCCATCTCAAAACGCTTGAGTAAATCCTTGGTGTACTTCGTTTGATGGATGAAGATCCCTTCCTTGCATTGCTTGATTTGTAGCCTCAGAAAGTAGTTGAGCTCACCCATCATACTCATCTCAAATTCTCTAGATATGGTCTCAGAAAAACTGGAAACAAGAGCATGAGAGGAACCACCAAAGATAATATCATCAACATAAATTTGAACAAGCAGGAAGTCATTGCCATGCCTAAGAATGAAAATAGTCTTATCTACCTTTCCCATTTCAAAATCATTCTTAGGTAAGAAAGTTTTAAGCCTATTATACCAAGCTCTAGGGGCTTACTTAAGACCATACAAGGCTTTAGATAGCTTAAAAACACGATCTGGGTGCTTGGGATTCTCAAAGCCAAGGGGTTGCCTAACATATACTTCCTCCTCTATAAAACCATTCAAAAAGGCACTCTTGACATCCATATGAAATAAACGAAAGCCCTTGGAAGCAGCGAATGCAAGCAGAAAGCGAATGGCTTCTAATCTAGCAACAGGAGCGAAGGTCTCATTAAAATCTAACCCCTCAACTTGGCTAAAGCCCTGAGCTACCAATCTAGCCTTGTTTCTAACCACAGAACCATCCTTATTTTGTTTATTTTTAAACACCCAACGGGTTCCTATAACATTATGACCACTAGGAGGTTCTACAAGGTTCCAAACTTTATTTCTTTCAAAATTCTCTAACTCATCATGCATGGCATTGACCCAACTAGCATCAGATAAAGCATGTGATATATCTTTGGGTTCAAAAGAAGCTACAAATGCAGAGTGAGAGAAAAGACTCGGATCATGATACCTGGAGCGAGTAACTCGCTCATGGAGATTACTAATCATCTGATCCGGAGGGTGTTGCTTCTGAATGTGCAAAGGAGCGCCTGGGGGAGATAGCGTCTCTTCGATCTCCGCAGGTACTGCTGATGAAGAAGTCGCAGCAGGAGCCTCAATTGGAGGTGAAGCAGTTGTAGTAGGTTCTGGAGCTTGGGCATCTTGCACAGGAACATCAGCAACAGGTGGAAGAGCAGTATCAAGTTCATCCTCATCTTCTTCAACAAAAATGCTCTCTGTCACCTGTAAGTCACATGAAACATCGGATCTAGCTCCAGGGCTAGTCTCATCAAAAGTGACATTGCATGTCTCTTGGACAATGTTAGTTTCAACATTAAAAACCCGAAAACCCCTCGAATGAGCAGGATAACCCAGAAATAAACCATCACAAGTCCTTGATTCAAATTTATCTAGGTTCCCTGTCTTGAGAATAAAACACTTCGATCCAAAGACTCGAAAGTGAGAGACAGAGGGTTTTCTACCAAAACGAAGCTCATATGAAGTATTGCCCAAAGACGGTCTCAAAAAGACACGGTTTGAAATATGGCAAGCTGTAGCAATAGTTTCGGCCCAAAACCTCCTCGGTGTGCTATACTTATCTAGCATCGTCCTAGCCATCTCGACTAGGGTTCTGTTCTTCCTTTCCACAATGTCATTTTGTTGAGGGACGTGTGGAGAAGAGAACTGATGCTCAATACCGCGCTCAGCACAAAAAGAGGCAAAAGAAGCATCTTGAACTCCGTGCCATTGTCACTGCGGATCGCTCGTAAGGCACCAGGAAGTTCAGAAGCCAAACGAAGAATAAGATCATGATAATGATCAAAAGCCTCATCATTCGAAGCAAGAAAGAACACCCAAGAGTATCTTGAAAAATCATCGACTATGATAAGAATGTACTATTTGCCACCGACTGACCAAACCCTAACAGGACCAACAGTATCTATATGAAGCAACTGTCCCGGTCCGTCAGTCATGACCATAGTCAATGACGGGTGTGAGGCGGCAACTTGCTTGCCATGCCTACATGGCGCACATACAACATCCTTGACAGCTTTGAGTTTAGGCAAACCTCTCATGAGATCAAAGCCGCTAACTCGTGTCAGATGATCAAAACTAATGTGCCCCAAACGTCAGTGCTAAAGCCAGATATCAGAAGAAGAAGGAATTAAACACTTAAGGGATCCGGCAAGAGATTTAGAAAAATCAGCTCCAAAAATTCTACCAACTATAGAAATCCCAAAAATGAGCTCACCAAAAGAATCAAGCACACGACAGGCGTTCTTCTTAAATCTAGTCTCATAGCCATCATCGAGAAGCTGTGAGACAGAAAGGAGATTGTACCTTAGCTTGGATACAAGAGCGACATCCTTGAGAATGAACTTGTCATTCACCCTGATCAATCCAGTTCCTTCGATGCGCCCTTGTGTATCATCTCCGAAGGTGATGAAGTCATCACCCGTCAACCGCGTGAAGGAGGTGAACCATCTTGAGTCTCCGGTCATGTGGCGTGAACACCCGAAGTCGACAAACCATGTGTTCTTCCCCCTTCCGTAGCAAACCTGAAAAATCAAGGAACAAAAGAACGATGTGTCTCAATACTAGGGTTAGTTAAAATCGACTTGGGAACCCAGTACTGAGACACACGTCTGCGAGTAGTATGCAAAGCAGAAGTGCTATCCTTGATCTTATTAGCAGTTCTATTATGAGCAATGGTTACTTTAACATGAGATGCATCCTGTCTAGAAACATGAAGAGCATGTGCAATAAATCCTAGTCCAGGTTTCTTGTTTTCTAAACGACCATGTCTCATAAAAGCTCTAGGTTGATTAAATGACATTTTAGCAATATTTTTCTTAGCATTCTTCAACCAACGCCAACAGAACTGAACCAATTGTCCACTCTTCTTGCAATAGGTGCAATGATATTTTGTACCACTGGGAGAAGCACCTTTTGTCTCAAAAGAAGGTTGGACAAACCCTGCAGATTTAAAAACAGTTTTTGCAGGTTGGGTTGTGAATTCAACTAAGCCATTTTCCAAAATCTGAATGACATTAGAATTGGACTTGTCCATGGCAGAGTTGTATCCTAAACCTTGCTTCTTATAAGGAGTCTTAGATGTGTTCAGAATCATGTTCAATTGTTTCTTACCTTTAGAGAATTTCTCTAATGTGTTCTTAAGGTAAGTGATGAACCCTAAGGTTCTATTTGTTGTCCCGATCTTTCGATGAGAACGATAACTATCGATTTCGGTGGAGGTGACTCTCGCGATTCGACTACAACCGTCTGACGGCGCTTGCGCCTTAGCAATCGTTGAACCAACTCGAGCGTTATTGACCTTCTTTGGAAGCACGATCAACGACCACGAAGGTCTATTCCTGCATGCAATCGAAGAACACGCAAGAATAAGATAAAATGCAATCTGATGTATTGCAAATATTTATGAAGTATTGAAAGGTTGGGATTCCGAAAAGCTGTCTTGACAGGTGGTCGTCTGACACAACTGAAGAACAGAAGTTTGCACAATGGCTAAAACTTAACTCAACAAAATCCCCCCAAAACTAAAGGGGTGCGGTCTCCTTAAATAGGGAACGAGGAGCCACAAAAACTAAAGGATTAGCGGGGTGGCACTAACGGCCGCGGGTTACTGTTCACGTGAACAGTAACCGCGCCCCGGGTGGGCCGCCGGCAGATGGGCCAAGTTCAGTATGATTACAAAGCCCAGTTTGGCCCAAACGAGTGATATGACGCCTTCTTTGGATGATTGCGATCAGCTCAGAAGGAGTTTGGAGGTGAGGCCAGATCCGTTGGAAAGAGGACGAAAACATCTTTCCATCGAGTACTCGTGGACCTCCAACGGACGCCGTATGTGAAAGTTATGGGCGTTTGAAGTCAGTGCTGTCATGCTGATTCTGGAGGACGAAACTGGATTCCAAAACGGGTCCCGCTCGAACTCTTGCTTGTCTTGGACCAAAAGTGACGTGGTGACCGCCATTAAGTCTTCCATGCATGTCCATGACTCCACATGCCTCGCCTTCGTCCTTTCCCATGTTCCTATGCACAATTAAATCACTTGCTTTAGGTAGCGGTCTATTTTCAAGATAATATATAAACATAGGAATGAATTCACACGTAATTAAGTTGGCGAGCTGAGCTCGAGTAAGTGGTCCTTGTAACACTTGCTGTGGATGAGTGTTGTGTGTAGTCGCGGTTGTATCCATGGGAGGATGTCCTCATCATCCTCCCTTCTTGCATTTGAGTCGTCCTCGACTCAAGCTCATCCTCTCCACCCAAGTATGGCTTTAAATCTGCAATGTTAAATGTGGGACTAACCCCAAAATCTGCAGCGGTTCAAGCTTGTATGCGTTATCATTAATCTTTTCTAACACTTTGAAAGGACCATCACTCTAGGCATTAATTTTGACTTTCGCAATTCAGGAACCTATCTTTTCTCAAGTGCAACCAAACAAGATCTCCGTGTTCAAAAGTTAAATGTGTTCTCCCGACTACCGACAATTTTATATTTAGCATTCATGCGCTCTATATTCTCCTTAGTTGTCTCATGCATTTTTAAAATCAAGTCAGCACGTTGTTTAGCATCAAAGTTCAATTTCTCCGAAAATGGAATAGGCATTAAATCAATAGGAGCACGAGGCACAAAACCATAAACAACCTCAAAAGGGCACATCTTTGTAGTAGAATGCAATGAACGATTATAAGCAAACTCAATATGAGGCAAGCATTCTTCCCACATTTTTAAATTCTTTTCAACACAGCCCTAAGCATTGTAGATAAAGTTCTATTCACAACTTCAGTTTGTCCATCGGTTTAGGGGATGACAAGTAGTAGAAAATAACGACTTAGTCCCCAATTTAGCCCATAAGGTTCTCCAAAATGGCTAAGAAATTTAGCATCACGATCTGAAACTATAGTATTAGGCACACCATGCAAGCGAACAACTTCACGAAAAAATAAATCAGCAATATTGGTAGCATCATTGCTCTTATGACATGGTATGAAATGGGCCATCTTAGAAAATCTATCAACAACCACGAATATACTATCCTCCCATTCTTTGTTCTAGGCAATCCTAAAACAAAGTCCATCGAAATATCTTCCCACGGAACACTAGGAGCAGTAGAGGCATGTATAAACCATGAGGATTAAGTCGTGACTTAGCTTTTTGACATGTAGTGCAGCGAGCAGCGGCGCTCGGCGTCCCGTCTCATCTTTGGCCAAAAGAAATGATCAGCAAGTATATCCTCCGTTTTCTTCACCCCAAAGTGTCCCATCAGCCCACCTCCATGCGCTTCCTGTAACAACAACAAACGAACGGAGCTAGCTGGAATGCATAGCTTGTTAGCTCTAAACACAAACCCATCATTAATGACGAATTTGTTCCACATTTTCCCTTCTTTACAATTCAACAATATATCCGTAAAATCCGCATCATGCACATATTGCTCTTTAATAGTCTCTAATCCAAAAATTTTGAAGTCAAGCTGTGAAAGCATGGTATATCTCCTAGACAAAGCATCAGCAATAACATTCTCCTTTCCTTTCTTGTGTTTTCTGACATAAGGAAAAGACTCAATAAATTCCACCCACCTTGCATGTCTACGGTTTAGATTTGCCTGACTTCGAATATGCTTTAAAGATTCATGATCGTAATGTATAACAAATTCTTTGGGCCATAAATAATGTTGCCAAGTTTCTAAAGTTCAAAAAGTGCATATAACTCCTTGTCATAAGTAGAATAGTTCAAACTAGGCCCACTCAATTTCTCCTTTGAAATATGCTATAGGTTTCCCATCTTGTAACAACACGCCACCTAAACCAATTCCACCGGCATCACATTCTAGTTCAAAAGTCTTATTAAAATCGGGGAGTTGGAGTAGTGGTGCATGTGTTAACTTATCTTTCATCGTAGTGAAGGCGTTCTCTGTCTTGGCGCTCCAAACAAATGGCACGCCTTCTTGGTGAGCTCATTCAATGGTGCGGCGATGGTCTTTGAAATCCTTCACGAAGCGGCGGTAGAATCTGCAAGTCCTAAAAACTTCGCTTTGTGTGACCGTGTTAGAGTCGGCCAACTCAGTATTGCTTCAACCTTGGCTTGATCAACTTCAATTCCACGTGGAGTAACAACATAGCCAAGAAACGCGACTCGTCGGTGCAAAAGGTGCACTTCTCAAGGTTACCAAATAAACGTGCATCACGTAGAGCATTAAAAACAACACGTAAATGGTCAAGATGTTCCTCTAATGATTTGCTATATATCAATATATCATCAAAATAAACCATCACAAATCTACCAATGAAAGCACGCAAAACTTCGTTCATTAGTCTCATGAAGGTGCTAGGTGCATTAGTTAACCCAAAAGGCATTACTAACCACTCATATAACCCGAACTTAGTTTTAAAAGCTGTTTTCCATTCATCGCCTAATTTCATGCGAATTTGATGATATCCACTCATAAATCAACCTTCGAGAAAACAACGAGCCACTCAACTCATCAAGCATATCATCTAACCTAGGAATAGGATGACGATACCTAATGGTGATGTTATTGATTGCTCTACAATCTACACACATGCGCCATGATCCATCTTTCTTAGGCACTAAAATGACCGGAACAGCACAAGGACTAAGAGATTCGCGCACATACCCTTTATCAAGCAATTCTTGAACTTGGCGCTGAATTTCTTTGGTTTCTTCTGGGTTGGTCCTGTATGGTGCGCGGTTGGGCAATGATGCGCCAGGAATTAAATCAATTTGATGCTCAATGCCTCGAAGCGGTGGCAACCCCGGCGGTATGTCCTTTGGAAAGACATCCTTGTACTCCTGCAAGATGTTAGTGACAGCAGGAGGCAAAGAAGAAAGTGTATCCTCAAATGAAAATAAAGCTTCTTTGCAAACTAATGCATAGCAAATAGAATTACTAGCACCCAATTCAGTCATATCAGATTTAGTAGCAAGAAAACTAGCACCTTTCAATTTAATTCCTTTATCCTTTCCATGAGTAGTTTTATATGCTTTCTTCTTATGTTGTTCAAGCTCTTTTGCTACAATCTGATTTTCGCTTTTAGCAGTCTCCTGATTCTTCTCTCTACTAGCTCTAGCAAGTTCATCCTTAACAATTTGTTCAGGAGTCATAGGATGCAGTATAATTTTCTTTCCTTTGAACTTGAGAGAGTATTGATTATTCCTACCATGATGCACACAATCGATGTCGTATTGCCAAGGTCTTCCTAATAACAAAGAACAAGCTTGCATAGGAACAACGTCGCAATCAATATAATCATGGTATGTTCCCATAGAAAGGTTTACTCGACCATTAGTGTTACCTTCAACTTACCCTTGTTGTTGAACCATTGAATATGGTATGGGTGGGGATGAGGGTTGGTCGACAAAGCAAGCTTCTCCACCATATCCATACTCGCCAAATTGTTGCAACTCCACCATCAATGATTATGCGAATTGGCGTTCTGGACAATGCCCTTGATTTGGAACAAATTATGGCGCTGATTTTGCTTCAAGACACGAAACTTGAGCACTTAGTGCGCGTTGCACAATAAGGCTCAAATACTTATCGGCATCTTGGCGCCAACATGTTCCTCCTCGTGATCGATTCATCATCATGTCTGCGCAGGTCGATTGCAAGCATAGCATATGTTTCATCATCAAAATCACTAGCAGAGGAATACCCACCATCTTCGCAGTATAATCGATGCAGCGCTTGTTTGGACAGATCTCGCATCATGTGTCCATAGCCTTTACAACGATGACATTGAATGTCCTTAGTTAAATCTGTCGAAACAACCAAGAAGAGCTTTTTGCGGTGCTGGTGGTCTTGATTTGGTACGCTTGAAACTTCGTGGTCTTGAATCGGAGGTAGTGGGCGCCGCTTGATGTTGGATGATGACGGTGGTGGTGTACTAGTGGGCCAGGCGATGGGGGTTAAATGGCGTCCATGAGTTTGTGCGACTGCAGAATAGTTAGATCGGGTCTTAAATCAAGCGTCCCTCGCCTTCGTTCACTTTGCAAGCAAGATGAAATAATCTAGTAATGGAGTTATAATCTTTATAATCTAGGATGTCTTGAATTTCTCGATTCAACCCTCCCAAAAACCTAGCCATTGACCCTCCTCATTCTCATTTAAACCACAGCATAACATACCAATTTGTAATTGTTGATAGTAGTCTTCCACAGACTTTGTACCTTGTCGTAAGCGTTGTAATTTATTTAACAAATCACGAGCATAATATGAGGAACAAATCGATGCCGCATAAGCAATTTTAAAGCCTCCCAAGTGTTAGGTATGTTATTGGGATGTTGGCGGCAATGTTCTTTCCACCAAATAGAAGCAAAGTCGGTAAATTCACTAGTAGCGCCCTAACTCGTCTAATATCGGAAATTCATGGCAAGCAAATTTTTGATCAGAGATAGTTCCCAATCAAGATAACCATCGGGATCATATTTACCATTAAAAGAGGGCATAGTGAATTTAACCTTAGCAAAAGAATCATCGTGGTCACGTACCTCACGTCGTGGGGATCTCGTCGCATACCTTGTCGATTTAAGCATAGCTGTCGATGAGCTCGATCGTTGTTGTGGTTACCCATGTCATTGGCCTCGGTATCAGTCATATAGTCGAATTCATCTTGTCCCTCTACCACCAGGGCAGCAGGGGGAACAGCATTGGAAGCCTGGGCAATCTGGTCAAGGCGTGCCATAATACCTGCCAAAGAAGTGTTAGTGACGCCTTGCGCTCTCTCCATCGCGGCGAGCGTAGCATTTGTTTCAATCTGGGCGCCCTCAAGTTGAGCAAGTCGCTCATTAGTGATCCTGACATCTTCCTCAAGACCCTCCGCACGGAGGTTCATGATGCGCCGAAAATGTTGTACGATTCCCCTCGTACGAGGACTATGAGATGTGTCCTCATCCAGCTCTGCAGAACCTGCCATTGTTAGCAAATCACAAGAATATGTCCCTCTGACTACTAGGATGTGGTGGTTCAAAAGTCGCTCACACTCGAGCCTTTAATCGAATTCTTACCAATTCTTACCAAGCAACAGGGGTGATCGGCCACCAGCGGTGTCAATGTATCTCCGAAGATTGGATGGAACGATTGCCAGGTGAAGTTCAGCCTGTACGGTGTAGAAGAGGTGTAGCTAGGAGGGCTCAAGTATGGTAGCAAAGGAATAGCAATTGTTCAAATCAGTATGCAAAGTTGAATAGCAGTTCAAAGTACTAGTCACAAGTGCTGGTCCTAGTCTAAACCAAGCCTAGCTAGAGCAACTCGTACGAACGACTAATCGTAACAGCAGGCGGCCAAACTGAACAAAAAAACGCCAACGAGATCTTTTTTTTTCTCCGGTTTTTTTTCTTTTTTTTTGGTAAAACTTCAGACGACTGCAAGCAGGCTTCTTTTTTTTCTCGGTTGCTACAGTAACCGAGTGCACTGTAGCAAAACCCTTCTTTTTTTTTTTTTTTTTCTCCTTTTCTCTCTTTTTTTTTAACCCTTTATCTCTATCCTCTCACGAGCTTCTTTGGAAGCCTCTGGAAAAATCAACAAGCTGGTCTTCTTCAACAGCCAAGAATTGGGACTTGCTCCCCAGCTCGGTCGGCGCCGAAGGAACCAGGCGGCGGCGGCAAGTGGCGGTGGCCTTGTCCAGGCGGCTTGGCGGGGCGGCCATGTGGCCGCGAGGCGGCGGGCCGAGGCCGTGGCGTGGTTTTTCTGCGTGTCTTGGCAGGCAGGCCAGCAGCGCGCGATCAGCCTTGTGGCAGGCCGGCGGCTTGAGGGCAAGGGCGAGAGCCGAAGCGGCAGCCTTCAGCAGCAGCAGGTGGGCGATGCTGAAGCGCGCGATAGCAGCCGGCGGCGCGAAAAGCGGGGAGGCGGCGGCGGCGGGTTCTCAGCGGAGGGGAGCGGGGCGGATAAGCGGCGGCTGCGGTGGCCGGATTCTGGCGCGGCGGCGGTGGTGGCGCTGGAGGAGCTGAAGCGGCTTCTGCAGCGGCGTGGCGAGGCGGGGCGGGCGGTCGGCTGCGGGCGAGGTGGCGCAAGCGGCAGGCCAGCGACGGTTGGTTGCGGTGGCGCGGCCGGTGGAACTTCTTGCGCGCGAGAACCTCAAAGGCGGCAGCGAAGCGCGGCAAAACCGATCTGAAATCTCCCTCTTTTTTCTTTTGTTGTGTGTGTATGCCTGATAACTGATGCCTTTGTATGCACGCTTTAGGAGTCCGAGGCGTCTGCGGCGAGATAGCGATTCGGATCTTCCTTTTGTGGTACTCTTTTTTTTTTTGTGATCGAGATTAGGCGAGCGACAAGAAAACCCTAAAAGCGAGACCAATCTAGACAAGAAGAACCAAAGACGACTCGGCGATGCAGCGGCAATTCAATAAAGCAAAACTAAAAAGAACAAATTGCGAAGGCACAAATTGGCTTGGACGATGAACTAAACCTAATTTTTTTTTAATTTTTTGGCTTAAATGGACTATAGGAAAAAAAAATTTCTCACCGATGAACTGAAGCTCTGATACCACTTGATGAACCCTAAGGTTCTATTTGTTGTCCCGATCTTTCGATGAGAACGATAACTATCGATTTGGTGGAGGTGACTCTCGCGATTCGACTACAACCGTCTGACGGCGCTTGCGCCTTAGCAATCGTTGAACCAACTCGAGACGTTATTGACCTTCTTTGGAAGCACGATCAACCTGACCACGAAGGTCTATTCCTGCATGCAATCGAAGAACACGCAAGAATAAGATAAAATGCAATCTGATGTATTGCAAATATTTATGAAGTATTGAAAGGTTGGGATTCCGAAAAGCTGTCTTGACAGGTGGTCGTCTGACACAACTGAAGAACAGAAGTTTGCACAATGGCTAAAACTTAACTCAACAAAATCCCCCCAAAACTAAAGGGGTGCGGTCTCCTTAAATAGGGAACGAGGCCACAAAAACTAAAGGACTAGCGGGGTGGCACTAACGGCCGCGGGTTACTGTTCACGTGAACAGTAACCGCGCCCGAGTGAGCGCCGGCGATGGGCCAAGTTGATATGATTACAAAGCCCGGTTTGGCCCAAACGAGTGATATGACGCCTTTTTTGGATGATTGCGATCAGCTCAGAAGGAGTTTGGAGGTGAGGCCAGATCCGTTGGAAGAGGACGAAAACATCTTTCCGCCAGTACTCGTGGACCTCCAACGGACGCCGTATGTGAAAGTTATGGACGTTTGAAGTCAGTGCTGTCATGCTGATTACGGAGGACGAGCTGGATTCCAAAACGGGTCCCGCCGAACTCTTGCTTGTCTTGGACCAAAAGTGACGTGGTGACCGCCATTAAGTCTTCCATGCATGTCCATGACTCCACATGCCTGCCTTCGTCCTTCCCATGTTCCTAAGCACAATTAAATCACTTGCTTTAGGTAGCGGTCTATTTTCGATAATATATAAACATAGGAATGAATTCACACAGTAATTAAGTTGGCGTCTGAGCTCGAGTAAGTGGTCCTTGTAACACTTGCTGTGGATGAGTGTTGTGTGTAGTCGCGGTTGTATCCATGGGAGGGATGTCCTCATCAGTAAGCATTTTCTTTTCCAAAGTTAACACATGATTCACAGTTCTTGGCCTTAATGGCTCTAGCATGTTTCTCCTTAAGAAAAACAACTTCAAGCTTATAGGCTGCACATGATGCACAAGGCATAGATTCAATTGTGTCCTTAAGCTTGCCATATTTTTCTCTAACTGCTTCTAAAATGTCCTTAACTTCATGTTCACGTTCTATGCAGAAAGAGCAAAAGCTAGATTTGACATTACCAGAAGCACCCAACTTGCTAGACTTTAAGCATTTTTCACAGGGAGCAGATTTGACATCAATTAGCTCAGTCCTAGCATTTTCAAGTTGATGTAAGGCAATATCATGAGCAGATTGCAGTTTAGCAAATTCAGAATGTAAAGCATGGCAAGAGGAACATTCATCAGATTCAAGAGTCTTAGCATTTGTAAGTTCTAATGTCAAATTATCTACTTGTGACTCTAAGTCCTTGTTCCTAGCCATGGTGAATTCGCCTTATCCTGATTCATGAGTTGCTCAAACATGTTATCGCATCTAGCAGAAAGAACATCATAGGAGAGAGGTACCTCATCGTTGTCATCGGCATCGACGGAGTCGGCCATGAAGCACATATCGGTGAAGTTTTTGGCCTTCCCTTTCTTTTCTTGAGGGAGCTCCTCCTCCTCCTTGTCCTCCTCGTTCCCGGAGTCCACATCGCTCATGGATTGATCTCCAAAAGTGGCAAGGACCCAGTGAGCAGCCTTCATGAGCTTGGAAGCATCATACTTGGGCTTGCTCCCCGGAGGCTTCTTCCAGGCAGGCCTCTCATCCTTGCGGTTGCCCTTACCTTTCAGCTTGGGGCAATTTGCCCGGATGTGATATAGCTCTCCACACTCATAGCACGTCACAGGGCCACCTATCTTTTTGTTTCTAACATTGTTGTATGCCCGTGTGACTTTCTTGACTAAAAGAGCTAAGTCAGACTTAGGAAGACTCTCAAACTCTTCTTCTTGAACAGCAGATAAATACGCAAGAGGAAAACCAGAAGAAGACTCAGAAGAACCATCAACAGTTCTTTTCAGAGGATCAGCTACCAAAGCCATGTTATCCTTCTTAGGAAGACTACCTCTCTTAATCTCATGAGTCTTGAGCTTGCTATAAAGCAGCTCTAAAGTGAGAGTAGAGAGATTAACGTTCTCCTCTATGACAGTAGCCTTCATCTCCCACTCCTTGGTGTTGATTGCAGCCAAGAGGTGGGTGGCATTCTCAGATTGAGAGTACTCAATGTCAACAGCTCTCATCTGATTGATAACCTTGTTGAAGTGAGTAAAAACATCATCGACGCTCTCGCCAGGACGCATCTCGAATTTGTTGTATTCTCGCTTGTAGATCGTTTGGCGCACTTGCTTGATCTGGGACGATCCCTTATGGTAAGTTTCGAGGGTGTGCCAAATCTCATGTGCGGTCACAATGTTGCAAATCCTATCGTACTCTTGCCTACCAAGCCCAGCATATAGAAGGTTCTTTGCCTTGTTGTTAGTCAAGAGGGCTGCTGAAGCCGGCGTAGCAACTTCGGGCAAAACGAGCGGGGCTCGAACAACCTCCCAAATAGCTTGTCCTTCGCTCTCAAGGAAGACTTGCATGCGATTCTTCCAATAGGCATAGTCGAGCCCATCGAAGACATGCGGCTTGGTGGAGTACTTATCCATCGCCAAGTTCAGTGACTGGTTAAGATCAAGATTGAACTAATCCGGGCTCTGATACCACTTGTTGGACCAAAAAGGCGATTAGAGGGGGGGGTGAATTGGAGCACGCTCACTTTTTTACTTTGATCAGATTCAACACGAATTTCACTCCAATAGCTATGGAAGCTATGAAGATCAAGATACCAGTACAGCGGAAGACTAGTATTGAATCCAATCCAAAATCTCCAAAGCAAAAGACCAAAAACCAAAACCTAATCCAGAGGGCCGGACTGACCTCAGGCAAAAATGCGGACTAACCTCAGGCAAAAGTGCGGACTAACCTTTCAGGCCGGACTAACCTCAGGCAAAGGTGCGGTCAGACCTATCAGGCCGGACTAACCTCAGGCAAACGGGCGGTCAGACCTCAGGCATGATGAACAACACAATCAGCCCGAAAACCAAAACTAAAATTGGTCTAACTTTTGACCCGTAAGACCAAACTCCACGAAATTTGAGACACACCTTCTCTAAGATATTAGGAACCTATTTTAATCAAAGATCACAGAGATCCATGCCAAAGTTCCTATCTTTTTCAGTTTGAACGAAGTGTGCTAAAAAACTGAGTAAGAATCAAAAAATGATCTAGAGACTTGCTCGTGGGTGATTGATGATCAAGATGATCTTAGATGGGTTCCCACATGTCATAGCAAGTTAGATCAAGCCAAGAAACCAAGCAAAAACTCGCGGATCAAAGAAAGACCCCAAATCACCAAATAGAGAGAAAGAAAGCAAATAGACTCATCCTTGACAGAACTTTCTTTGGATTGATTTGATATAGTATTGGTTTACAGCCACTCCATCAATCGAGGACAAAGACTCAACACATGAGCACGAAATCAAATCCAACTCTTTAGAACCCTAACCTCCACTAATCCTCTCCCTAAGCACAAAAGCAAAACTAGGGTTTACAAGTAATGAAAGGGTTGAGGGGGTGCAGCCACCTCCCTCCTCTATTTATAGTGGAGGCTTAGACCTTCTAGAAGATTGAACCCTAATGGGCTCCCGTTAAGGCCCACACACAAACGGGTCACATATGCACGTATTTTAAAGCGCCATCGTCATCTCTTGACCTAATCCACTTCACCTTGCACCATCTTGTGCCGCGAGTTGGCAAAAGGTCACCAAGGCGGTATTTGGTAAAATTACCAAAATACACCTTCTCGATCTTTTTGCAAAGACCGAGTCCCATCTTTGTGAAGCACCTCCCATGCTTCGCCACGTGTAGGTTGATCTAGCGGCTCTCTTCATGTCGGCAAGTCTCTCCCATCTGGCTCCTACCGAAACCACCATGGCACTTGCAGACCACTCATACCGCTTGATCCAACTTTGTCGCACCGAATCGCCTGATTCGGTCACCTTTATCCCTCTTGCACCATGCTTGACTCCATTGACTTCACTCGGCATCCCCGATGGTTCTGGACCTCAGCTCTCCAAGCTTAGTCCCGATCATCCTCGCCGTTGACCGTCATTGACCTCAAAGCAACCTGCACATCAATAGACAAAGAAATTAAATTCGGGAACAAGTTCTTCATAACTTGACCCACGTTAGTCAAAACATGCATCATGCAACACATATGCTCTGAAACCCATGAACTTGACCTAAACCAACACTCATCGCCACCGATTGGCCGATGATCAGCAAGAGCATTCCAAACTTCGACGAAAACTCGTGATTCGACAAACCTTTAACGACATTGCTAATTGTAACATCATCCTAAGATCGTGCATATATCCCCATGATATCCACAATATTTTATACTTAGCAAGACTTAGTGTATCGCAACATAATAATACATGCAAGTCTATCAAAGGAAGATGCTCTACTCTATAAGTTATTTTCAGCATCAACCAAGTTTTATTTGCAATACCGATATGTAATAGTTTGCAACGTGATTTGTAAAAGCAGTTGACCGATAATGAAATAACAAGTATGTAACTCAAATAATAGCAAAATCATAGCCCTCCTTGGCTGCGATCAATATTTTATTTTCAGCCATAGACATGACACTCACTCAAATCAATCATCCAACATTTCTCAATAAAACTGTTTTTGCAAAAATAGAGACTATATCTGATGAGGCATCACTAAGCATGCTCATAACCGCAAGCATAACTATTTAAATAGATTTACACTATGCAGAGGTGTACAACTTTACCCACAGTATATGAATTCTCTAGTTTATCCACACATAACATTATAGTATGCAGTCTAGAGCACGTAACGAAACCTTTACATCACCTAGTCCTAACCTTGCACTAGTCTGGCTAATGAACACCATCACTTCACTCGGGTACAACATCGTTTCAGTGAGGCATTCACCGTTGTGTTAGCAACCTTCGTCCCCGACATCGTTGTGAAGGGAGCCCCTTCGAGCATACCTACTCGGTCATGCTCGCATTACTACGGCCTACCAACATGCATGCTCGCATTACTGCGGCCTACCAACATGCAAGGTTAGTCTTTGATGACTTAATTAGCTAATGCCGTCCTACATCGTCACATGTGGTTGCACGTTTAGGCTTAGATATGATTCACTGGCGTGCGGTCCTTAATTCACCTGGGTAAGGATCTCCCTCAATCTACTTGTGAGATACATCTCTCACACTCAGATTATAATATAACTCGCCCTCGTCACAAACTAAGTTTTTTATTTTTATTTTAATATAAAATAACAGATATAAAATAACAGAGGTAAACCCCTCTAGACCTGTCGACGATCGAGTCGCCGATCTTACGAAATAAAAAGAGGAAAGTGACGTGGAGTATCCTGGAAGAGAATGGGGGCTGCTCTTTATTAATATGAACTGGGATTACAAGACCTGACTAAGGACTATCTATAATTACACCGAATGTATTGAATGCTACTGCTTTGGCTTCTGTGTTGCCTTGCTCTGTGTGTCTTCTGTTGTCTCTTCGTCTTCTGCGTTCCACCATTAAATAACTCCCGAAGAGGCGGTAGTTACTCCTGGAGAAGGCATCCCTGGTGAAACGTTACGACTGGTCGGAGGTTTAAGGTAGTTAACAACGTGTTAACTACCTTGCGGTTAAGTGCCTGTGAAAAGCTTAACCGTAGGGTGGTTTATTGTCAGTGTCTTGTATATCATCGCACGGTTTGGAACATATAGCACGTGTTCCATTCATCATACGGTAAGAGATGCCAGTTCATAGCTTTTTCGAGTAGTTACCTGGTCGAAGCCTAGTCCGACCAGGGTACCCATCGTGTAACCTTTGGAATCCTCACGACCAGGGAGGTCATTAGCCTTAGGGGTTACGACCATGAAGATGTATGGTCTTTTATGTATTAAAATAATACATAGAGGTTTTAATCCTCGTCAGCTAGCCCCCGAACTTTAAATGAACAGGTCGTGTGAACACCTTTTTCCGATGAAGTTGTATCAGGCAAAACCCCATTTAATGCCGTGACATTCGAGGTGATCTGTGTTCATTTTAAAGTTGAGAACTTGCTTTGGGAACCGAAGAGTTCCTCTGTCCATTGGGCGAAAAAGAAGCTTTTTTGCCATTTAGACTTTTGTGGGTAATCTCCGATCATAATTTAAAAATCTGAGGCTATAAAATCCCCATCGCTAGACCTTTAGGAATTTTTACGCTTCCAGATCCCCTTTGCCGAGAAAAAATCTTTAGTCCTCTTTTCTAGTTCTTCTGACCACAAAATCTCCTACGAACACTACTCATCCTTGAGGATTTTCATCATATCGGAGCAAATCACAAAGTGGTTGCCTTCGGAATTGAGCAAGAAAAAGCTTGAGGCGTTGGAGAAGGTTGGGATGCTCCCGGACAAGAATTTGATCAGATGGAGACTGGCGATTAGAGAGCACTTTCCGAGCTGCAAAGATGAGGAAATCCCTGTTTTCCTCGCCTACATTGAATGCGGGTTGAGGTTGCCGGTACACAAATTCCTTCCCCGTGTTCTTGAGTACTACGGGGTGGAATTGGTGAATTTGGCTCCAAATTCCATCGCCAATATCAGCATCTTCACATATTTGTGTGAAGCATACCTGGGAGTGCCTCCGAGTTTGAGGCTCTTCAGGTATTTCTACCGAATGGTGATAGGGAGAACCACAGAAACTCCTAGAGAATGTACATTGCGCCTTCACGACGGGAAGGCCGATGAGTACATTCATATGTACTCGAAATCCTCATGGTCGTCATGGAAGAAGAACTGGTTCTACATGACGGTTACGAGGGATGATGGCCTCTACTTCGCCGAGATGAGAGCAAATGAAAATCTCAAGTGGAGAAAGACCGTGTAGAAGACAGGGGTGATCAGAAGATGGGTGGATGCCATCTACGACCTGCGAGTGAAGGGCTTGACCTCTTGGCATGTGGTGAGGGACTTCACCAAGTGCCAGATTAGCCCGTTGAAGCTTCTGACTCATTCCCAGATTTGGTCCATTGGTCGTGATGAAGCTATCTCAGGAGGTGGTAAGTCTTCGAGAGAAACTCCGACCAATATTTTGTTATTTGATTATAGTACTACCTTAAAATCTACCATTATTTCTTTTGCTTTTTTTAAAGCCCTTTCTCCTGAGGAAATCAGAGAACGGATTAGGCTGATCTGCTCTGGGGAGCTTGGTGAGAAGGCCGGATTCCCCGAGATCTTGGCCATAGTTCCTGCTGAAGAGAAACTAGCAAGGCTTAAGGTAAATAATCAAAAAACTTCTTTTATCATTTATACATATTCTCCGATCAGATTTTTGATCATGTTCTATTTCTGCAGCTGGTCGGATTACGAATTATTCAGGGTGAGGGTCAACATACCACCGTGGTTCCGACCGATTCGTGCCTTGATGCACTGGAAGAGGATGAATCTCCCAAGGTAATAGAACATTTCTGATGAATATATACATGTATTTTAGATAAAAGATTTCATCACCTAACCAAATTCGTTTATTGGCTCAGGTGGAGAAGGCTGAAGGCCAGCAGTGCGCGACTGCGGAGGCCATAAACCCCAGACCGGTCGTTGACGACCGGACAGTTGTTACTGAAACAACTGGTTTGGAGGTTGGTGAAACCACTCCGCCCGACCAGGTGGTCAAAGACGTAACCCTCGACGAGCTGGTCGAGGGCATTGCTCCTGACATTTTGTTGGATGATGCAGCGGTTTAACCAACCTGCGGTTTGGAACCGCAAAAGCGAGGAGAAAAGAAAAGGAAGGGTGACGACACAGAGTTTACCCTTCCGCGATTCAGAGTCAAATCTCGAAAATCAACCAGGTATGTATAAATGAAAAATGGTCGTATAAGCGCATACCTCTAATGATTTCTTGATGATTTGATTTTGAACTTCCCTTCTTTGCTTTGCGTAGGTCCTCGGGTGTTCTAGTTGTTTCCGATCGGACTCCTCCTGAGGACCAGGCATTCGTGGAGATCCCCGACCAGAGTGCTTCCCAGGGTAGAACTCCTGAGGAAAAAGTGGTCGAAGAAGCCCCCGAGCAAGTGTCAAAGCCATCGGTCGAGTTGGATCCAGTGGTGGTTCTAACTCCTTCTGCGGAGGTAGATGCCCCTAAAGGCCCTCAACCGGTTCTGACCAATGTTGGTAATTCGTCTCAACCTAACAAGTTCCCTTTTCGCCCCCGATTTGTCGAGGATAAGGAGCTTGACGAGGCATGGGGAAAAATATCGGATCATCAAATCAAAATGCATCCTGATTCCATATTTGGCGGTTATAATGATTTGGCGATCTGGGTAAGTATCTACGACCAGTTCTATAGTACTTCTCAAAAGTTTACAAGGAACTTAAAGAGAAAAAAATACTATTTGGACAAAGATCTGTCGAGAACTTTCTTTGTCGAGGATCCACCCAAATAATTAAAGACTTGGAGCAAAAACACTCCGAATTGGAAAGTAAGAACTTCCCACTTAACCTTTTCTCTTTCTTCGAAACTTTACCCTTCTCTAATTATTCTCCCTTATCGCATTCGATAGATTTAGAGAAAATAAAAGAAGAGACTATGGTGAAAAGCCAAGACACTCTGCTTGAAGAGGAAATCAAAGCTAAGGACGGTCGATCGCGGCGGCGACCCGACAAGAAAAGAACTTAACAAGAAAATTGAAGGTAACAGGTCGTAAACTTGACTTATTATCTTCCTCCAATTATTTTTGTGCTTATCACTTGTTTTACTCTTGCAGAGCAAAAACAAGCTTTGGACAGAGCAGAAAAGACTCTAAAATTTGAGCAAGACAAGGAGGTGGATCTTGTGCAAAATATTGATGAAAATATTCTATTTTTGAACAAGATGATCTTTGATATGGGATCAGGATCAAGCCTGCCTACCTTAAGAGATCCAGTAGAGAAAATGAACTATTTTGGTCAACTTCTAGAGGATCTTAAAAATCTGCTCAAGACTACTCGGAGAACTATGCCCGAGCCATGAAAAACAAAGTTGCTAGTGGAGTTAGTTTTGCTTTGGCAAAACTGAAAGCTTCCGACCCCTCCAATGATCTCCAAGCTGTTGAAGATGACTTCAACTGCCCACCTGAGGAGGCGACCAAGTTCATGGAAGAACTCAGGCCACTCGGAGATAAAGTTGTAGAGGAGATGGAGGTTGGATCTCCATCAAGCAGTAATTAACCTGGAGATATTTCGAGAGTAGGCCCCTGCAAATGTAAGAATATTGAAAATAATGTATAAAACTTACCTTTTATGTCATCAACAAAGCTTTTGTTTATTCCGTTTGACTTTTAAAATTCTCGTATACCTCCTAGCCCCCGACCATTTTATAGTAGAAGAACTTTACTATACAAGCAGGTAGCCAAGATAAAGAATGAAAATCGAAACCATTGTTTTGAAGGTATGTGCCGATATGAAGTCAAAACTGATCGTAGCAATACTAGGAAATCACTGTGGTCGGAACCAGCTTATGAGTTCGTCTAGTTATAGATCTTTGTTTGTCATGATCGAAATACCAATCAAAAGTTGTACATGGTCGGAAAAAAGACTTGTTGTATTGACATAAGAAGAAATGCAAGAATGTATACAATTGAAGAGAAGTGATCGTATTTATATATATGACCCAAAACTGGTCGGAAAAAACTAATAAGAATAGAAGATATAGAAAAACATTTCGCAAAACGTGTTCAAGCTCAAGTTCGACTGGCAGCGAGGATCGTAAGAAAAGAACCGTCGCTAGGAAGCTCCTTCCAGTGGGCAGGACCACGTGTGAAAAAGGAGAGATTTCGACTAGGAGGCTTTCCGTGTCCCGACCAGTAGCCAAACGAGAGTAGAACAGAATGTTGAAATGAAGAAATATAGTCTTCATGATCTTAATAGCATAATGAACTATACATTGTTGCTTGTGTTATGCTCTGTTTACTCGTATGGTCGCGCGTGGAATCATTCATGGAATGATCACGACTAGGACCTATACAGCGTATGACACTGATGTCGTTTGCCAAAGAGTAACAAAGATCCCGATAAAGGATATCGAAGAGAAAAAATTGTCTTCTCCGACCACTTTAAACAGCAATAATAGATGACCAGGATATAGGCATAGATATATAAACTGTATCACTTGTCGAAAACGAAAGAATGAATATACTAAATTAAGAATTGAAATAAAGTACAAAATAATTAGACATAAAACTTACGCAATTGATCAATGTTCCAAGAATGTGAAAAAATTTGCCCGTCCGACATGGCGAGTCTAATAGAACCTGGTCGGGTAACTTCGACCACAGTGTAAGGACCTTCCCACTTGGGAGAAAGCTTGTTGCGATTAGCCTGATTTTGAATTTTTCTGAGAACCAGATCACCTACAGCAAGGCTGCGAGGTTGCACCTTACGACTATGGTACCTTCGCATGGCTTGTTGATATACTGCTGATCGTACAAGATCTTGGTTTCGTCGTTCTTCAAGGAAATTGATGTCGTCGAGTTGTCGTTCATTCTGATCATTTTCATTAAAACGATCAGTTCGAGCAGAGCTAATTTTGAGTTCTGGAGGAAGCATGGCTTCAGCACCATAAACAAAAAAGAATGACGTTTCACCAGTCGCACGACAGGTCGTGGTTCGAACGGCCCATAATACAGATGGGAGTTCTTGAACCCAAGCTTTTGACCGTTTGATTAACTGGTCGAATACTTGGCGTTTGATCCCTTGCATAATGATACTATTAGCTCGCTCAACTGCCGCATTGCTCTGTGGATGAGCAACAGAAGCAAAATGAACTTTAACGCCAAGTTCATCGCAGAATTCTTGGAATTGGCTGTTGGAGAACTGGGCACCATTGTCTGTGATTATACGACTAGGTACACCAAATCGTGTGATCACATTCTTCATTAGAAATCTCTTAGCGGCCTCAGTTGTTGTTTTAACAACAGGCTCGGCCTCGATCCATTTTATAAACGTGTCAATCATGACGAAAAGGAATTGAAGCCCCGGTGCTCTTGGGAAAGGTCCTAATGTCCGATCCCGAGTTGCGAAAAGGCCAAGAAAGAGGAATTGTTTGTAAGGCTTGTCTTGGTGATGTACTTATCGGCTATGGGCCGACATTGTACACACTTCGTCACAAGCTCTTTCGCATCATAAAGGGCAATTGGCCAGTAGTATCCTTGCCTGAAGGCTTTACCGACCAAAGTTCTGTAGGAATGATGTGCTCCACAGACTCCTTCATGGATTTCGGTTAGCAACTTAATGCCATCCATTTGAGATATGCATCTCATCAACACTCCATGAGATCCTCGTTTATACAAGATACGTTCGATTAGAGTGTATGATTTGGCTTTTAGTGCTATCGATCGGCCTCTACATCATCTTCCGGAATTGTGTCATCTTTGAAGATAATTGTAAATCGATGTCATCAATCTCTACCTTAATCGTGATAAATACTAACCGTCAACGACACATGGAGCATCCATGTTCCTTTGATCGGTTTATGCGACACGTAAATGATCATGTATGTTCTCGGAAGGCTCGACTACGAGGGTGAATCGGGTTGCTCGAGAAAAACTCCGGGCGGACTGATGTCGACCTCGTGGAGGCCATCTGTGCTAACCAGTGCGCGAGAAAGTTTTCCTTTCTAGGAATATGTTGGATCCGAAACCGAAGAAGTGCTTTTGAGTTTCCGTACTTCCGCCGAGATAAGATGACATCTTGGTACTCGAGCATTGATACTCTTTCCCTACTTGATTCGCTACTAGTTGAGAATCGCCTTTCACTAGTAATCTGCGAATCCCGAGCGAACGAGCTGCTCGGAGTCCTGCCAGTAAACCTTCATATTCTGCCACATTATTAGTGGTAGGAAAATTTAACTGGATGACGTACTTGATGTGTTCGCCAGTAGGGGATATCAAGACCACTCCAGCCCCCGATCCTTTTAACATCAAGGAACCATCGAAGTACATTGTGCACTCATCGTGGTGTTCGTACTCGGGCCCTTGGGTGGGTTCAGGGTTTGTCCATTCGGCAATGAATTTCGCTATCGCACGACTTCATTGTTTGTTCATGAAATGAAATAGAGGTCAAACGCCCTAGCTCAACCGCCCATTTTGCTATTAAATCACCGATGATTCCCTATTTCCAAGGACTTGACCAAGGAATATCCGGTCGATGCGACCACTTTGTGGGCTGAAAGTAATGCCTAAGCTTCCTTGAAGACATAAGGAGCCGTAGAGCAACCATCAGCACTGTGGGTATGTTTCCTTTGGTCCATGTAAGACTTAAACTACGTAATATCTTTGGTCGTTGGATGTTATCCCGTTCTCGACCAAAGACACGCTAACTATTTGTGGCGTTGCGACCACGTAAATCAACAATGTTTCATCCATCTTGGAGATACTAAGACCGGGGTGCTTGTAAGGTACTTTTAAGTTCTTCAAAGGCAACGTTTGCCTCTTTAGTCCACTCAAAACTCCGTATTTACGAAGAAACTTAAAGAAAGGTAATCCTTTTCACCTAACCTTGCTATGAAACGACTTAGCGCCATACTGTAGGTTAGTTTGAACTTCCTTCTTTGTGGTCGGGGCGCATCCGTCGATGGCCGCTATTTTAAGCAGGTTTGCCTCAATACCTCTAGCAAACGGGAAACCGAGCAATTTTCCAAAGAAACTCAAACACACACTTTTCCGGATTTAACTTGAGGTTATGCCTTCTCAGGTTATTGAAAGTTTCTTGTAAGTCATGAACATGATCACTAGCGTTGACGCTCTTTACGACCAGATCGTCAACGTAAGCTTCAAGGTTTCGACCTATTTGTGGATTAAAGTTTTTTTTTGCATCAACCTTTGAAAAGTTGCACCAGCGTTTTTGAGACCAAATAGCATCCTAACATAACAGTAAGTGCCATATGGGGTGATGAAGGAAGTTTTCTCTTCATCTTCTTTACACATGTTAATCTAGTGGTACCCTGAATATGCATCTAAAAAACTTAGTAACTCGCACCCGGAGGTAGAATCTACCAGTTGATCAATGCACGGAAGGGGAAAATCATCCTTCGGACAAGCTTTATTAAGATCTGTAAAGTCGATACACATCCGCCATTTCCCATTATTTTTCCTAATCATTACAGGGTTGGCGAGCCACTGAGGGTGGTCGACTTTACCGATGAATCCAGCCTTGAGAAGCTTGTCAATCTTATTTGGATTGCCTCCTTCCGTCAGTGCAAACGTCGTAACTTCGCTTGATCGGTTTCTTATCGGTGGAGAGCTAGCACATGCTCGATCACCTCCCCGGGACTCGGGCATATCGGACGCTTTGCCGGCGAATACATCTTGATTTGCTCGGAGGAAGGAGACGAGCGACTCTTCCTATTTAGGATCGAGTCTCGCTCTAACCAGAACCTTGCGAGCAGGTGGGTCAGCATTTTCTTACCCAGGTAGTGACTTGGCGCTGTCTGGAGAAGCGTCTTTGTCGAGCGATACCTCTTTTGATCGGTCGGATGGTTTCAAGGTCATCTTGACCTCGGCGTTTGACTGTATCTTGTAGATGGGTCAGCCCCTCTGGTCGGAAGTTCATCAACCAGTTCTAGGGATTTCCGATCACATACAAAGGCCATTTTCTGGTCTCCTCGGACCGTAATGACTCCTCTTGGTCCCGACGTTTTTAAACTTTGATAACCGTAGTGCGTGGCTATCAAGAATTTTGCTAATGCTGGTCGACCAAGGATTCCATTATATGCAGATTCAAAATCAACAATATCAAATGGAATTTTTTCGTTAGAAATTATCGGGCTTTCGAGCGTACCGTAGGGAAACTTGTCCTATCGGTTTAGCGGTGGAGCCAAGAACTATGCCATGAAAAGTATATTTCACTGGTTTCACCTTTGACATGGGGACCTACATTTCTTTTAAAGCTCCCACAAATAATATATTCAAGGAACTACCTCCATCTACTAAGACTCGATTAACCCTACAATTATTAATAGTTGGTTCAACAACAATAGGGAACCTACCCGGTCGAGTCGAAGGGATGGGGCAGTCGTCTTTGCTGAAGGAAATTGCCGTGTCCGACCACCTTGACTGCTTGGTGATGGTTGGAGATTCGACGAGGTTGACCTCCCGCTCCATGGCCTTCAGATGACGCCTGGACTCGTATGAAGAAGATCCTCCAAAAATCATGTTGACTGTGTGTTGGGGATCCTGGTACTCCATTTCTTCGTCGTCATCCTTGTCCTTTTTGGAGCTTGTTTCTCCGGGTTCCTATATTGCGGGAAATGATCATTTACCTGCATAATAATCCTCTAGTTTCTTTTGCGGACCACGGCAGGTCTTGCAGATCATGCCACTCGTTTGGTGAAGTGGACACCACTTCTTAGTTTTCTGGAATCCTTCGGTTGAAGCCTTTGCTTTGCTTCGACCGGTGTAGTCCTTCTTACCCTTCATGAATTTTTCAGGAATCGCTAAGACTTCCTTATCGTCGGGTCTGTGGTTCTTTTTCTTCTTGAGAGACTTTTTATTCTTTTTCTCTGGTTTGTCCAGACCAGGCTGGGGAATTTTGTCTTTCCGATCGATGGCCTCACACAACTCAATTGCTTCACTAGCGGTGGCATATTTATCGGCCATGTCGAAAAGCTCGACGGTGGTTCGTGGAGGGTTCATTGCTATGTCCTCCGTAAACCTCCGGTTCCTTAAGCCTGCCTTAAAAGCCTGAATAACCGATGACTCTGCGATTTTCGGTATGGAATTACGAACCTGGCTGAACCTCTTGATGTATTGACGTAAAGTCTCATCAGAGCCCTGCCGGATTCATTGGAGATCATACTCCTTTCCAGGGCGATCGTAAGTGCCCTGGAAGTTTGCAATTAGAAGATCACAAAGTTACTCCCAAGTATATATTGATCCGACCGGTAGGTTCAATAACCACGACCGGGCAGACCCTTCAAGCACGGTGGGTAAATAGTTAGCCATTACATTTTCGTCACCACCAGCAGCTCTGATGGCGGTGGTGTATATTTGGAGAAATTCTAGCGGGTTTTGAGTCCTGTTGAATTTGTGCAAATTAGCCGATCGGAACCGGTTTGGCCAACGCACAGCCTGAAGCCCTGCAGAGAAAGCTCGACAACCTATGATGGGTTCATGGCGCCTTCTCTGGGATGGCGCTGGATTGTAATCGGTCGGAGACCGGTTCCTATGGTTGGAACGCAGGCGCTCCGATGAGCCGATCCGGTCGTGGACATTTGTATAATGTCTCCGACCGCCTACTTGATTCAAACGGTGCCTGAGATCGTCAAGTTCCAACGTTTGTTCTTCTCGACGTGGTGAGGGAGTTGCCATCTGAAATAACCTTCTTCCCTCGTGACTCCTAGGTCGGAATCGCCGAGAGGGCCTGAGTATCGTTTGTTCCCCAACTTGACCATGTTGCCCTCTACTGAGGGAGGAGCGTTGAGATGAGGTCATGGTCTGACTTCCTAGACTTCTTTGTTCTCGATACGTCTCCGTTCGTTGCATAGTCTGTTGCAAAATTTCCGATACTTGGCATCTGGTGTACAAAACACCAAGTTTCTACTAGAGCAGGTCGAATTATTTAACATATCTTGCACCGTCGTAAGTTTTGATACGATTCTGAAGGTCTCGGGTTCGGGTGAGTCGTGGTGTCTGCAGAACTGAACCTTCCCCGACCTTGGTTTGTTCTCATCGTCGATTACTCTTGGGCTTATCGGCGCCGGTGAATTAATTGATGGACGTCGATCAGCTCTGTTGCCTCCGGAAGTTGGTGCTTGACGGCCCGCATCATCTCCACCAACACATGGTGGCATGGCAGAGTGCGTAGGACCGTGCAAGGCATCCGGATTTGCATCTTCGATCGCATTGACCTCATGCCTCCAGCAGCGGTCTTCCGATGAGCTTCCATCGTAACAGATGGAGAGCTTCTCAGTGCTTTTGCCAGAAGTTTCCATGACAGAGAGCGGTCGGAGATGAGCACTTCCGAAAGTCTTCTTGGCGAACTCGGCTGACGGCGAGCAATGCCGATCGTATCTGATTTGATCATCTCCGCCTGGCCTACGACCAGTGGAGGCTTCATCGACACCATTACCAGGTGTCGGTTCACTCCTGGAATTGCCAGAAGCCGTAGGTGAGTAACTTTCAGCCATGATTTCATCGAGAGTATAGAGATTCTCGACTTGTGGTCTTTGAAAGTTCTTCACTGCTTTGCCGATCGAGCGGCCGGGCTTGAGGAGGTTCCACGGCCTTCCAAGCGGGTCGGAATGGTCGAACCGCCACCTTTTGTGCAGGTGGATCCTCATCCATTGGGTCGACTTCATCGGCGTCGGCGATGTCGACCAAATGGCGGAGGAGGAGGAGGATGACATGCCATTCTCTTGCATGGCACGGATGCATCCTTCCATGTCGAGGTTGGCGTAGTCCGCCAAATCAAACCAGTTCTCCTCATCGAAAACTCGGGCATAATCGCATGGCGATTACTGAGAATTTAGGCGAGGATTTTGATGAGCAAAATTTTCTTTAGAAAACTCATGTCTTGATCCCCACGACGGCGCCACTATTGACGATCGAGTCGCCGATCTTCTGAAATAAAAAGAGGAAAGTGGCGTGGAGTATCCCGGAAGAATGAATGGGGCTCTTTATTAATATAGAACCGATTACAAGACTGACTAAGGACTATCTATAATTACACGAATGTATTGAATACTCTTGCTTTGGCTTCATGTTGCCTTGCTCTGTGTGTCTTCTGTTGTCTCTTCGTCTTCTGCGTTCCACCATTAAATAACTCCCGAAGAGGCAGCAGTTACTCCTAGAGAAGGCGTCCCTGGTGAAACGTTACGACCGGTTAGAGGTTTAAGGTAGTTAACAACGTGTTAACTACCTTCTTGATTTAAAATGCTGTGAAAGGCTTAACCGTAGGGTGGTTTATTGTCAGTGTCTTGTATATCATCGCACGGTTTGGAACATATAGCACGTGTTCCATTCATCATACGGTAAGAGATGCCAGTTCATACATTTTCGAGCAGTTACCTGGTCGAAGCCTAGTCCGACCAGGGTACCCATCGTGTAACCTCTGGAATCCTCACGACTAGGGAGGTCGTTAGCCTTAGGGGTTACGACCATGAAGATGTATGGTCTTTTATGTATTAAAATAATACATAGAGGTTTTAATCCTCGTCAAGACCATTATTTCAAAATATTCCAAATTCATATTTAACATTTCATTTATTTTCCCATTTTAGTAAATCTAGAGCCTGGCTAAGCACTTGTGCGATAGTCGCACTCGAAATACCCAAATCGGCATCATCTATTGCCTAAACCATAGCCTAATGGCTACAACAGTAAGGATACCAATATTTCAAGGAGGACCGTGCGTTGAATAGGAATATAACTACCGTTACTCGCGAATATAGTAATTTTAAGCAAACATCCATTCATTCATAATAGATTTTGCAAAAAGAAGAAATAATTGAAAGAATGGGATCTACATGGTCAAAGGAGGTGCTTAACTTGCTCTAGCATTTGGGAGTATGTGGATGGAGGTTCATAAAAAATTTCGTTCGCGATATCAACATCTATTTAGAAAGAGTCGAGGGCAAATTATAAAAAGCAAAATAATTTCAACAGCAACAAAATCTAAATGTTTTTGCATATTCAGATAGATCATGATTTTAGATGAATTTATAAAAATATTCATTCAATTTAGAGTTCGTATGCAAGAGCTATTAATGTTTTAAATTTACTTG